>SJYC01051930.1:0-46496 GCA_006408675.1 Madoqua kirkii
ACCAGGCTCCTCCGTCTATGTGATTTTCCAGGCAAGAGTACTGGAGTGGGGTGCCATTTGATGCTTTTGAACTGTGGTGTTGGAGAAGACTCTTGAGAGTCCCTTGGACTGCAAGGAGATCCAACCAGTCCATTCTGAAGGAGATCAACCCTGAGATTTCTTTGGAAGGAATGATGCTAAAGCTGAAACTCCAGTACTTTGGCCACCTCATGCGAAGAGTTGACTCACTGGAAAAGACTTTGATGCTGGGAGGGATTGGGGGCAGGAGGAGAAGGGACAACAGAGGATGAGATGGCTGGATGGCATCACTGACTCGATGAACATGAGTCTGAGTGAACTCCGGGAGTTGGTGATGGACAGGGAGGCCTGGTGTGCTGCGATTCATGGGGTAGCAGAGAGTCGGACACGACTGAGCGACTGAACTGAACTGAAAAGAGGTCAAATCCAAATAGCACCATGTAGAATGAACTTCTGGGATCTAAAACTAAATCTCAAAGTCCACAAACATTCATTGTAATCACCTTTCTACTATTAATTTATTAATAGTAACTAAATTGTAAGAGATTGACAATGTACATTGTAGGTAAATAATTACTTGCACACACACACACACATGCACGCACACACACTAAAGCCATTAGGGGGCTAGTTAACTGCTGTCTAGTTTTACCAGAATGGAGTGCTGTTGATGGCGACGTTAACACAAGTTGGGACCCAAGTGTCTTCTTTCTAATACATAGTGACCATCCACAGAACACCTGTACAGTGTCTTCCCTTCTGCCATTAAGAAGACAGCATTGTTAGTCCTTCCTTGCCCATGCCTTGCCCTGTGACTTTGCAGACCTTTCTTTAGAGCCCCGCCCAGCTGGCTGAGCCCACCCACGTGATCTGCTTTGGCCAATCAGACATCTGCAGACTTGAGGTGCAGAGGCTGTGCTGGTGCTTGGGTGGCTCGCATTGGCTTGGAGGCTGCTTCTACTTGCATGAGAACTCGCCCTGCATAGCCACGGCTTCAGGTCTGCTCCATGTCCCCACCTGCAGCAGACCTGAACCCAACCTGAAATCTAGGCTCCTCGCAGGGCTCAGCCAAGCTCAAGTTCATCTAATGATCCAGCAATATACTAAACAACCCAGGAAAGACTAGAATTATGATATGCATCAATTTCCATGATCTTTCCTTATATGTATTAGTCGCTCAGTCGTGTCTGACTCTTCACGACCCCATAGACGGTAGCCTGCCAAGCTCCCCTGTCCATGAGATTCTCCAGTCAAGAATACTGGAGCGGGTAGCCATTCCCTTTTCCAGGGGATCTTCCTGACCCAGGGATTGAACCCAGGTCTCCTGCATTGCAGGCAGATTCCTTACCATCTGAGCCACCAGGGAAGCCCATTTTTCCTTACATTACTGTTTAAATTGTTATTAACTTTTGTAGGCTTTTAAATAGTATATTTTTAATAAATATATCCTAAAAACTAAGGATCCTTTTTGATACTTTTGAACTGTGGTGCTGGAGAAGACTCTTGAGAGTCCCTTGGACAGAGAGGAGATCAAACCAGTTCATTCTAAAGGAAATCAACCCTGAATATTCATTGGAAGGACTGATGCTGAAGCTGAAACTCCAATGCTTTGGCCACCTGATGTGAAGAACTGACTCACTGGAAAAGACCCTGATGCTGGAAAAGACTGAAGGCAGGAGGAGAAGGGGACAAGAGAGGATGAGATGGTTGGATGGCATCACCGACTCAATGGACAGGAGTTTGAGCAAGCTCCGGGAGTTGGTGATGGACAGGGAAGCCTGGCATGCTGCAGTCCAGGGGTCGCAAAGAGTTGGACATGACTGAGACTGAACTGAACTGAACTAAAAACTAAATAAACAAAATTTAGACTCTTTTAATGTTTGAATTAACTATTGATCTATTTTCGTATTCAGTTATTTGAAAGTCCCTCATAATTGGGTTGCACATGTAACAGATAACATTCACAATCCTCAATGACTGCAACAGCTTGTCCTGCAATACATATTGATATAGTTAGTAACAGTCCATTACATAACACACATAGGAGATCTTCATTTCAGATCCCACTCAAATCCCTGCCTATGTTTGGAAAGACTCTTTTGGTATCAACCACAAATCTCAGAGACCTCCTCCCATCCACTGGAAATATTCAGGCATCCTTCCTGCTATCCCAGACCCATCTGCTGCTGCTGCTGCTGCTGCTAAATCACTTTAGTCGTGTCCGACTCTGTGCGACCCCATAGACGGCAGCCCACCAGGCTCCCCCGTCCCCGGGATTCTCCAGGCAAGAATACTGGAGTGGGTTGCCATTCCCTTCTCCAATGCATGAAAGTGAAAAGTGAAAGTGAAGTTGCTCAGTCATGTCTGATGCTTCGCGACCCCATGGACTGCAGCCCTCTCTGTCCATGGGATTTTCCAGGCAAGAGTACTGGAGTGGGCTGCCATTGCTTTCTCCGCCAGACCCATCTAAAACCCATCTATCCCAGACACATCTAAAACCCATCTCTCACCTGAACCCCAGCAAGCTTGGCTGCACCTCAGAGGCCCCACCTGCCCCCAACAAGCTCCCCACCTCATGACACTAGGGTCCTCTTATGAATGGAGTGATGGCCAGAATTACGATGCGACTCAAAGCTTTCTGCTACCAGACCCTTCTGCATCTCATTGCAAGACTCCCACTTGTTTGACTTTTACTCATTCAGCTCATCCAGGGAGCCACTATTCTTTGGAGAAACACCTCCCCCATTCTTATCCCCTTCCATATCATTGTGTTGGGGCTGCCTCCATCTCTCCCCATCTCAACAAGGAAACACCCAGCTCAAGCCAGATCTATCCAAGCGTCCATCCTTGCGGCTATGGTGATTGGTTTGGGCATGGACAAGAGGTCCTACCGACACCAGTGAGATTCGGTGCTGCAACTTCAGCCAGAACTTTCAGCTGATATCGTTGTAAAGCTGGACAAAAGAAGCCACAGCTGCTGGCAGACACTGTGTGTGAAAAACCTGTCCAACAGCGGAGTCACACAAAGGGAAGAAGAAGGAGATGAGAGACAAAGTCTGGTACACCTGAGCATTGTATCCAGGCATGCCTGATGCTGGCCAGGCGTCTCAGTAACATGGACCAACGGCACTGCTTTACTTAACAGTTGGAGTTGGAGTTGACCATGATCCTCTTAGCAGCTGAACAGTGCCTGACCTTGCTTTGCCCCTTACTTGCCCAGGCAACTTCTTGGCATGAAGTCCCAGCACCTTGCCTCCTGATCACTGTCTACAGGGACATCCCCTGCCCTCTTCTCCTCCGAAGGCCATTGTCACAAGGAAGCTCAAGCCTTCCTTGCCCACACTCATCTTGCAATCAACGATGGCACTTCTTTTAGTCCTGAACTCAGTAGGGTTTGTCTTCGGTGACAGAAATAGTAATGAAACACTCCACTCAGAAGGAAAGAGCAACAGTCCACGTGTCTCTTTTCAGGGCCCATCACACTTAGCACTGAAGAGTAAGGGCATGTGAGATGGAGTAGATGGCGATGATTAAACTGGTGGGGAAAGCTATTGACTGTTGACATGCTACTGGCTCCTTAGGTTGAGAATATCAATAGCTTGTCAGTGCCTCCTTCTGAGTACTTACCAACTTGCCTCATTCTCCACTCCAGACAAAACCAGTGCAGCTCCAACCTCAGAAAGAAGCAAGAGCTCAGCTACGAGGCAAGGGGAGCTTGTCTCCTTTGATTTCAATGATTTGTTTCAAATGATCTGGGCCCCACGGGCCCAGGGTTTAGCCACCAGAGTCTCCTCATTTAGATATTCATTCCCCTCTCTCCCACTCAGACTGAATACCCTGAATTCAAACCCCCATCCCTCTACTGAGAAGCTGTACCCCTGCTTCCCCAGTGGCCCAAACATCACAGCGAGGCTTACATGCAGGTCCACGGCTGACCCTCAGAGTGAAACAGTTTCTCACCTGGTTACCAAGGATTCAGCTCCCTCTCCAGGCCATCAGGGCACTGGATGTGAGAAATGTAACATTCCAAGCCCTGTTGATTGATCCAGCCCAGTGTCTATATTTGTAATCTCCCTGGGCAATCTCATCCATTATTGGCTTCCATTTCTGCTCTGAAGTTATGTTTCCTAGGTCTGATGGGATAATGTTTTTGAACCCCAAACTAGAGTACCCTATGTTCAGAGCATCCTCAGGTGACCTGCAGACACCTCAAACTCGTATGTCCAAAACTGAACTCTATCTTCTCCTGAAATCTGATCCTCTACCACAACCGCTGTCCCCATCTATATGGAATAAGCTACGTGCCATGTTCATGAAAATTATTCTCAACTCTTACTATAACCAACCCACCACCACTGCTGATTCCAAATGCTTGATACCTCTGTCATCCATTGCTCTGTACCCCACTGCAGCCTTAGCCAGGTTAGACCATCAGTCTTCTTTTTTAACTTAATTTTGTCTTTTATATTGGGCGTATAGTTGATTTACACGGCTGTGTTAGATTCAGGTGTAGAGCAATGCGGTTCAGTTATACATATACATATATCTACTCTTTTTCACATTCTTTTCCCATGTAGGTTATTACAGAATATTGAGTATAGTTCCCTGTGCTATACAGTAGGTCCTCGTTAATTATCTGTTTTATATACTGTGTATATGTTAATCCCAAACTCTCAATTTATCCCTCCCCCACATTTCTCCTTTGGTAACCATAGGTTTGTTTTCAAATATGTTCATTTGTATTTTCTTTTTAGATTCCACCTGTACGTGGTGCGTGTGTGCTCAGGTGCATTCGATTCTTTGTGACCCCATGGACAGTAGCCCAACAGGCTCCTCTGTTTGCGGGATTTTCCAGGCAAGAACACTGAAGTGAGCTGCCATTTCCTCCTCCAGGGAAACTCCCAGACCCAGGGATGGAACCTGTGTCTCCTGCATTGGCAGGTAGATTCTTTACCACTCAGCCACCTGAGAAGCCCAGATGTAAGTGTATCATGTGGGTTTTGTCTCTGTCTGACATAATTCACTCAGCATGGTAATCTCTCGGTCCATCCATGTTGCTGAGAATGGCTTTATTTCACCCTTTTATGCCTGAGTAGTGTTCCATTGTGTGTGCATATACATACACACACCACATCTTCATCCATTCCCCTGTTGAAGGACATGTAGGTCACTTCCCTGTCTTAGCTTTTGTAAATAGTGCTGCAGTGAACACTGGGGATGCACGTACCTTCTGATTCCTCATTTCCTCTCCAATCTGCTTTTCACCTTGGGGCCAGAGTGATCTTTTCTAAAATGCAGACCTGATCCAGCACGGACCAACTCCGCACTGACCTTCCAGAGTAAACTTTGCTTCCAAACGTGATGCTCCAGCCAGACAGTCTGTCTGCAGCTCCCCAAGACGCTTCACAGCCCCAGGCCCTCACTCAGGCTGTCTGCTCACCCGGGCCCCTTGTCTGACTCCCTTCCCTGCCCTCCGTGTTGATCTCTTCATCCTCTGTGCCCCTACCATTTGAGCTTTGCTCTAACACGGCACTCATCAGATGCCTGCAGTCCTTCACTTATTAGGACTTAAGTCAGGTCTCACTCATTAAGAGTGTGAGCTCCCCGTTTTACCCCTGGCTTAATCCCAGCTTCTAAGCAGCTTTCAGAAAATCCCTTCTCACTAAGGATTTGAAGGAGTTCTTGCCTCATCAGAGATGTTTCCCTTCTGCCCAGGACAGTCCCTGACCAACCTCAGAATGCAACCAGTCTAGGTGTGCGGAGCCCTGTGGACAAGAACCCAAAAGGCAGATCAGAAGGCTGGGCTAAAGGACCGTTCCCCAAAAGTCTGCAACACCGGAGCCTGTCCTTTGGGGGAAGGGGAAATGGCACAGAACTCTTCCCTCCCTGCTGAACCCACTATGCCCCAAAAGGTCTCTGGGTCCCCCAGGCATTTTCTCTGGTCACCTAGGAACACTGCTTGGTATTTATGAGTGTAGAGAATGCTGCTCCCACAGCTCCGCTTCCTTCCGTTTCATTAGCCAGGAGCGTTTTAATGGTTTGACGCTTATTCTTCTTCTCAAATGCAGAAATGTTAGTGGCTTCCTACCGTGAAGAGCATTCTTCATTCCCAGACTTGTTTCACCTTAAAGTAATCTACATGGGGTAGGGGTGGAGGTGGGGGTTTCTTCAAGAGCTGCAGCCTGACCTCTGGACAAAACACAGTATGTGGTCTTCAAAGCTTAAAGGACCCCAATCAGAGGATAACAGAGCTTTCAGATGAAAATGAGCGATGGGGTGAAGGAGAAGAATCCACTCTTCCCAACAAATTCCAAACTTTACCACGTGATAGTTCCTTGGAGGGTATCATAACAGACACACCTTGAATTGATATTTTCAAATGAGTGTATTCATCACAAAATCACTGCACCACTGTCAGCCTTTGATCTGAGTAATCTGGGGTCCAGTGGTCAGACAAGGAAGCAAAAAGGCCGAGGCAGGAGTAGAACCAGTTAGACAGTCAATCAACAGTTACTAAGTTCCCACTGTGTGCTGGACACATGGGCTCAGTGGCAGACAGGACAGAATCAGTTCAGTTCAGTCGCTCAGTCGTGTCCGACCCTTTGCGACCCCATGAATCACAGCACGCCAGGCCTCCCTGTCCATCACCATCTCCTGGAGTTCACTCAGACTCACGTTCATCAAGTCAGTGATGCCATCCAGCCATCTCATCCTCTGTCGTCCCCTTTTCCTCCTGCCCCCAATCCCTCCCAGCATCAGTCTTTTCCAATGAGTCAACTCTTCGCATGAGGTGGCCAAAGTACTGGAGTTTCAGCTTTAGCATCATTCCTTCCAAAGAAATCCCAGGGCTGATCTCCTTTAGAATGGACTGGTTGGATCTCCTTGCAGTGCAAGAGACTCTCAAGAGTCTTCTCCAACACCACAGTTCAAAAGCATCAGTTCTTGGCTGCTCAGCCTTCTTCACAGTCCAACTCTCACATCCGTACATGACCAAAGGAAAAACCACAGCCTTGACTAGACAAAACTTCATCGGCAAAGTAATGTCTCTGCTTTTGAATATACTATCTAGGTTGGTCATAACTTTTCTTCCAAGGAGTAAGCATCTTTTAATTTCATGGCTGCAGTCACCATCTGCAGTGATTTTGGAACCCAAAAATATGAAGTCTGACAGGACAGAATAGTCCCTGCCTAAAGAGCTCTTGTTCTCCTGAGAGGTGACAGACCTGGAAAAGACTGGGAAGTGCTTTACAGCCAAAAGGAGCCTGGATTTCATTCTAGAGACAGCCAGAGGCCATCACAGGCACTGAAGCTAGAAAGTGGCATTTTCTGGTTCACACTCTGAATGGGCCATCTAGCAGTTAAGGAAAAAATGGGTTTTTAGGATACACTCAATCTTTTATAGGATCAAGCTAAGAGTTATTGTAATAGATCCAGCAACTTAGGAAGAGCCTTAGACTGGGGTAGCTCTTGGAGGTGACAATCTGGGAATGGATTTCCAGTGTGCTTTTGGGGTCCACCAATGTGAGGGATGAAAGAAGGATGAGTGAGGGAGGTCTCCTTGGTTCTTCCCTTAGGCAGTGAAGGAACTGTGATTCCATTTATGTGATGGAAAGGGCTGAGCACAGGGAGGAACCATTGGTAGGGAATGGACAATCAGAGTCTTGTGTTGGACACTTGAGACGTCTGTGTAGCAATGTTAAAAAAGCAGGTGGTTTTGATTTCCGTTTCTCTAATAATTGGTGATGTTGAGCGTCTTTTCATGTGTTTATTGGCCATCTGTATGTCCATCAACAGAGGAATGGATAAAGAAAATGTGGTCCATACAACGTTGTTCAGTCACTAAGTTGTGTCCCACTCTTTGCATGGGACCCCATGGACTGCAGCACGGCCAGGCTTCCCTGTCCTCCACCGTCTCCCAGGGACTGCTCAAATTCATGTCCATAGAGTCGGTGATGCCATCCAACCATCTCATCTTCTGTCATCCCCTTCTCCTCCTGCCTTCAATCTTTCCCAGCATCAGGGTCTTTTCCAGTGAGCTGGTTCTTTGCATCAGGTAGCCAAACTATTGGCGTTTCAGCTTCAGCATCAGTCCTTCTAATGAATATTCAGGACTGATTTCCTTTAGGATTGACTGGTTTGATCTTGAAGTCCAAAGCGACTCGCAAGAGTCTTCTCCAGCACATACATACAATGGAATATTAGCCATAAAAAGGAATGAAATTGTGCCGTTTGTAGAGACATGGATGGACCTAGAGTCTGTCATACAGGGTGAAATAAGTCAGAAAGAGAAAAACAAGTATCGTATATTAATATATATGTGGAATCTAGAAAAATGGTATGAGGAACTTATTTGCAGAACAGAAATAGAGATACAGATGTGGAGAACAAACGTATGGATGCCAAGGGGGAAGGGGAGGAGTGTGGGATGCACTGGGAGATTGGAATTGACATATAAACACTATGATGTATAAATAGCTAACTAATGAGAACCTACTGTGCAGCACAGGGAACCCTACTCAGTGGTCTGTGGTGACCTAAATGGGAAGGAAATCCAAGGAAGAGGGAATATATGCATATGTACAGCTGAGTCACTGATTCACAGGGAATGTGCAATGATGTACTGCAACTAACACAACATTGTAAAGCAGCTAGACTCCAATAATGAATAAAAATAAAAAGATTCAAAGGAAAAAAATTAAAACTAAGGTAAAATGCAAGGAAAAAATGATGCAGTCTGCAGCTCGAGGGCCGGAATTGGAGCTGGGGAAGGGGGCGGTTCCGATCTCAGCTGGAACCAGAAAGAAACTTAAAGACTGCAGAACAGAAACGTGATGGCATCGACCCAAAAGGGAGTACACACAGTGGAAGGACCCCCAGGGCTTGCACTTAGGCAGGCTTGTTTCAGAGTAAAAGTAAGAAAGGGTATTGAAGGAAAGGAAGCAACCGCAATAAATTCGAAGTTTCCTGTACTGTGGGAAGCTGGGCAAACCATTCATCAGTAGAACTTGCCCCTCAGCCCTAGTCCTGCCAGTATTCCCTGTGGCCTCAGACAAGTCACTGTACCCGTTTAAGCCTCAGGATCTCAGTCTGTGAAGTGAGTGTTCCTCCAATGGAGTAGCTGTAGTCCCCTTAACACCTCACCTTGGAGCCCAGATCACTCTTGTGCTTACACCCTTGGGCTGGTGCAGTGCTGGGTCTGGGGCCATACTCAGGGGTATTGAAAAGGTCCCTATATCAGGAAACTCATCCATAGGGGACTTCCCTGTTGGTCCAGTGGTTAAGAATCAGTGCTCCAAGTGCAGGGGCCTGGGTTCAATCCCTGGTCAGGGAAGTAGATCCCACAGGCCACAACTAAGGATCCACATGCCGCAACGAAGGTCAAAGATCCTGTGTGCCACAATTAAGACCTGGCAGAGCCAACTAAATAAATAAAAATAAATATTAAAAAAAAGAAACATCCATAAGGCTGGAGAGGCCAGCATGAGTGAGGAATGGAGGCAGAATGCATGGCAGAGGTCTTCAAAGGCACACAATCTCAGCTCACCGTCCCCCTCTCAATTCCTGTCGAGGAGCGTCACAGACCCACGTTGCGCTGACAACGCATTTGCTCTTCGGGAGGAAAGGCAAATGCCTCTTCGTGATGGAAGCGGTAGAGATCCACAGAGCACCGTCTTGTGTGCTAAGATCTGTAACACAGGCAAGTGAAGTGAAAGTGATGATAGCTCAGGCGTGTCTGATTCTGGGACCCAGAACTGCAGCCCACCTCTGTCCATAGCGTTCTCCAAGCAAGAACCCACCTCTGTCCATGGAACTCCCCAGACAAGAATACTGGAGTGGGTTGCCATTCCATTCTCCAGGGGCTCTCCCCAACCCAGGGATGGAACCCAGGTCTCCTGCATTGTAGGCAGATTCTTTACCGTCTGAGCCACAAAGGAAGCTTGTAGGCAAGAGGGAAACGCTTAACAAAGTCACTTGATAGGGCTTGGTTTCATAAGCCCAGCAACAAGATTCAAACTGCTTGTGCTGTTTCTAGCACTAAACTCGTCAACAATCTTCTCAGCATCAGTGAACTAACTCAGTCCTAATTATTTTGTTACACAGTGATGTGACATTGTAATTTGCTTATGAATTTTTTTGCAGAAAAAACAAGAAGCTAAAAGAAAGCATGCTCCAAATTTCACAAGGAATAGTAAATGCAGCTTATTGCAGCAGAGTAAAATGAGAATCAAAAAATCAGGACAATTAAGTGGATACTGTTAAGACACAAGTGCTGTGCTGTGTTCAACAAGTACACAGAGAATGCTATAAGAAGTTTCTTGCCAACGGCCAGAAAAGAATCAAGAAAATTAGTCATCAGATATCAGAACTGTGTCTAACAAAGATTTTTAAATAAATTTGAACAAATCTGAGTTTATAACTTTGGCCAGCTATAAAATGGTTTAGATTCCTGCACGCACATACACACAAATTTTAGATGGAAAGATGGCAACAGAAATTGTTATTTCAGCTATGAAGTTTTGCTTAAAATGATGAAGAGAAAAATTTTAAATGTATTCTGCAGGGGGGAAAGATCTCCAATTAAGATCCAAACCGTTGCCTGTAGAATATAAGACCTTTCAAATAATATCAAAAATGTGTTGAATCAAAATTTGAAAGATTGCAAGTGCTTATTTTTAACTTTAGGTAAATAGTGCAATATGGGAGCTACCACTCAGTGAAAAAAATTTGACAGTAAGCTTAATGAAATTCAAATGCAAGCCAAGTATTTCTGGTGCAGATTCTGCATCGAAATTGAGATGTGCTGTAAGTGTAAAACGCACACTGGATTTCAAAGATCTTGTATGAATAAAAGAATATAAAATATTAATAATTTGGAATATTGATTATGTGTTTAAATAATATTTTATGTATATTGAGTTAAATAAACTATGCTATTAAAATCATTTTGACTGCTCAAAAATCTCTCAGTGCAAGAATCTGCTTCCTCCCTAGGGGGAGGGAGGGGGGAAGAAGAAGGAGAAGCAGAGGTGAGAAAAAGGGGAAAGGATGCTGATGATGAAACTAAATGTAAATAACTCTTGATTCTTAAAAATAAACACACAACAGTCTGGAGCTAAAATCCAGCTTAAGAAGTGACAGGGTGAAGAGGAGGAGTCAGGAAGGAAAACGGTGCTGAGATTCGGCCAAAAAGAAGGAATGAAGTTTCAATTCACACTACAAGAGGGATGGACATTATGCTAAGGGAAATCAGCCATTTACAGAAGACTGTATATTGAAGAAGCGCATTTACATGAACTAATTGAAATGTCTGGAATAGATAAATCCATAGAGACAGAATGTGGATTTATGGTTACCTGTTGTTCCGGGCCAAGAGGGAATTGGGGGTGGGGATGAATAAAGGGCTCAGAGTTTGTTCAGGGAAAGACGAAAATATTCTAAAGCTGAGTAGTGATGGCTGCGTGACTCTCAGAATATACTAAAAACCACTGAGCTGTGTACTGTGAGTCTCATGCTTTACCATCTGAGCGAGCCGGGTGGCTTAGACGGTATACTCTTCCCTCTTTTTTATTTTTTGGTTGCTCCACACAGCTTGCAGGATTTTACTTCCTCGACCAGGGGTCGAACCTGGGCCCTTGGCAATGAAGGCAGTGAGTCCTAAGCACTGGGCAGCCAGGGAATTCCAAAGGATGTGCTTTAACTGGGTAAGTTGCATGGTATGTGAATGATAGTTCACGAAAGCTGTTTTAGATACATGCGTGTATTAAGTATACTGTCTTGTAAAGAGGGGGGTAGGCTAAGATACTGATCAGGTCTAAATGCTGCCTATTAATTCAATTATTGAAATAAGAGTCACTCCCCTGTCATAAGACAGTAGACACTAACCAAGAAATGCTTCTCCCAGAAACTGCTTGCCGAACTCATTCTATTCCTAGGTCTGTTTGGGGGTTGGAAGGAATGTCACAGTTAGTCGTCGGGGAGATGCGATAAAGCGAAATACATGTTTTATAATAAATGTCACTTCTGTCAATTCTGGCAGTTGCAATATGTGCAAAACCAGAACTTTCCCTGCGGGGTGTGAAAGTGAGAGCTCTGCTCGCAGGAGCCGTGGAGCAGAGCCTGAGGGATGCAGGAGGCTATGGTGGAGAGGATGCTGGAGTGACACGTCGGGGGGCGGCTATCGGGGTGGAGAAGTCAGATGCCTTGCAGCTCATAATCTTGGGGACCACAATACAAGCACATTGGATGGATATTAAAGCTAAACTCCAGTTACATTCTCTATTATCATCTTAACACTTGGTCTTGCCCGAGTCCAGTGGGCAAACTTCTCAAACTTGAGTGGGCACCAGAACGATCTGGAAGGTTTGTTAGAACACAGCTAAATGGGGCCCCCTCCCAGTGTTTCTGATTCAGTAGGTCTGAGGTGGGAGGGGCCTGAGAACTCACATTTCTAACACGGCCCAGATGATGCTGATGCTGAAACTGAAGCCACCAATGCCTGGACCATGCTTCCAGTAGCAACAGCAAAAAGAACCTGCCAAGTGTATCCCACAGCTGGATGAGCGCTCAGTGGGGAACCTTCGACACCCATCTCTTAAGACCTCTCTTGAGATGCTTCGGGGCAGAAAGGGTTAATGGAGGGGCACTGGCTGCCCCAGGAAAACTAGCTGGTTTCCTGAAGCAGTTTACATCAGATTCAAGGCTTCTTGCTTATTGATTGCAATCAGTCAAGTTAGCCTTGTAACAAATTGCCTTAAATTATTGAAATAGCTGGGTAAATAATGCACGGGATGGTGAGGGTCTATATTCATTAAGAAGTTGCCCATATTGCATGCCTCCCACTGGGTCTGACTCAAAATGATCTGTTCCCGCCCGCCCAGTATTTCACAGTGCTTGACCATGCACACTCTCCATTTGAGCCATTGATTGAAATCCCTCATGCATCTCTCAGAGATTCCCCAAGTGGAGACGTCAAGGTTTCACCGTGCGTATCTGCAGGGTGACCACAAAGGCACACGTCCTGAGTGTCTTTAGACATATGTCTTTAAGATGCTTAACAGCATGTATGCTAAGTGTTTAATCCATCCTGATGATAATGAAACTCATGATGAGAAAAAAGTTGCTCTCAATTACAGGCTGCATTGGAGGCAAATCAATGAACTTGAACCCCAGAAGCCTTTGTTTCCAAAATGCAAATTTTCTCCTCCCACCCCCAGCTTTATGGAGCTACAATTAACAAAGAGAATTGTCTAGATTTAAGGTGTATCACGTGATGGTTTGATATACACACGTATTGTGAAATGCTCACCGCGCCAGTTAACACATCCATCACTTCTCACAGTTACCACTGTGTGTGTGTGCGTGCCTGTAACTATCTCAAGAAGACTGAAAATCTGGTGCTTTCTCGGCAAACCTCAAACATACGAATACAAGAGTGATAACTATAATCGTCATGCTGTATGTCGGAATTTTTGCCCCGGCCAAAGGAGCATTAAGAAAGACAGTGTTTTCTTAAGAAAACTTTCCCTGTAATGAGATACAGCAGAGACTAGCCATGGTAGGGGTGATGAAGATTAAGACAGGCTCCTTTGAAAGCCCATGAGACAGAGCATACAAATCACCATGGAAACCAAGCCACGTTTTATTGTGTAATAGGTTAGCTAATTATCCTAAAAAGGTAAGAAAGCCCATTGCCTAATGGGAAATCAGGGTAGGTATTAATGAATAATACAGCAGGATAACGGAGGAGCAGGGCAGCTAGGAGCACTCATGGCTCCCTGAGCTGCCAGGCAGGACTGGGCAGGAGAGAGTTTCAATACCCTAATAGATGCAGGGATGAGAGGGTTGGCCATAGACTAAGATGCCCTGTCTCCCCAGCTTCTGAGGCTCCCTGTTGCCTCTCTGATGCTTCCAGTTCCCATGGAGCTGAGCAGATTTGGAGGGACAGACAAGTGGGAGCAGATGGTGTTACTGTTGCCCCAACCCCAGAAGCCAGCCTGGTGCCGTGAGAGGCTGGATGGGGACAGGAAGACAGAGGAGGAGAGTGCAAACCCATCCCAGGTGCCTGCCCATGGCGCTCATTGAATGCTCCCTAAAGCCTGGTGGTCCAGTGATTAAGAATCCGCCTGCCAGTACAGGAGACACTGGTTCGATCCCTGGTCCGGGAAGATCCCACGTGCCAAGAGACAGGTAAGGCCCTGCGCCACGGCTGCTGAGCCCTCACACCGAGAGCCTGGCTCTGCAGCAAGAGAAGCCCCGAGAATAAGCCCCAGCACCACAGCAAATGGTGGCCCTGCTCGCCCCAACTAGAGAAAGACTGTGCACAGCCATGAGCATCCAGCTTAGCCTAAAAGAATTTAAAATGAATTAAAAAAAAATTTTTTTAACTGGTCTGAACTAAACTAAATTTGTTTGTTTGTTAAATACCAATACAAGCCCAACACTGAGCCCATTCTTTTTCATTCTAATAATCTCGAGCGTAAAGGACTGTGAAGTAAGAGATATGAGGATCCTCTCGGTAAACACAGACTAGATTTCACATATGTAAACTCGCCGCATTTATTTCAGACCTTTTTATTTTTTAGCAAAATCTTTCTGATTTAAGTAACTTCTCAAACACTCACAACAGTTGTGTAAATCCTTCCTACCTGTTATGCCTGAAGTCCGAGTCCCCAAAACTGAGAGAAATAAGACGTCCACGGCAATGCAAAAGCATAAAGGGGTTTATTGTTAGCTTGAGCTAGGGCTCCCCCGGCATCAACTCAGCAGCTATAGGGACGGAGCCCTGAGTCTTGGGCTGCACTGCTTTTATAGGGAATTTAATCAGGTAAAAGGATACAAGAGGGGGTGTTCAAGCAGGAGAACGACTGATTGGCCACTTTAGGGGGTGTTTAAGTTGACAGATAACTGGTTGGTTACTTCCGTCCATAGGCTTTGTGTGTAGATTCTTGATTGGTTTTTACTTCCAAGGTAAATCACAAGCTCCTGAATGTAAAGTCAGAAGGTTTAGCCTAGTGACCGATTGGCTTGTGTACAGTGGGGCTAGGTTAGGTAATCTGAGGGTTGATTGGCTATGGGTAGTGGGCTTAGGTTGGGTAACATCCAAAGTTCTTTTGCCCGGGACCTTGCAGGATGGAATTCTTTTATAAGATGGAGTAGCTCAGGCCCTTCATCCTAGGGTGAGTGGGACCCTGCTAGGGGGTAGTCTCCTGAAATCATGGCCCAGGTTTACAAGAATTCAAAACCCAGGCCTGGTGCACCCTGTCCAGCCTGCCATAGCTCCAGTCTGGTTCCCCAACACTACCATGTCTCTATGCTTTTACTAATCTAAGTGTTAATATGTATCCATAAAAAGACTTGTGTGTTTTCCATTTCAGGTAATTGGTATCACATGATATTTATATTCTACAGCTTCATGGCTTCACTTGACATTGAGTGCGGTCAGTTTATGGAACTGTTCCATGTGGGCTACAATGGATGCCTCATCGCTGATGTTTCTGATTCCATGTGTGTCAATTAGATTAAGCATGTAAGTGCCATGTGTGTGAGTGCGTGCTCAGTCGCTCAGTCATGCCTGACTCTTTACGACCTCATGGACTGTAGCCGGCCAGGCTCCTCTGTCCATGGGATTCTCCAGGCAAGAATACTGGAGTGGGCTGCCAGGCCCTCCTCCAGAAGTGCCATATACTTACCATTATAGATGTGTTCACTTACTCTTTAAAATTATAGTAGAGGCCTTTACCTGTATCAACAATTTTGATCATCACAACTTTTAAAAGACATGTATAATATGAGTCTTATAGACAAAGATACGGGAGTCTCAGAGCTGGGAAGTGACAGACTCAGGCTTGGCACCTGTCTGCTTGAAAAGGAGTCAGTCTTCCAGAAGTCAGTATCTGCAACTGAAGAAATGATCCAGCTGCCTGGGCAAAGTAGACACACTTTGGCTTGTGTTTAAATCCAGATCGGTGAAGCTCTGAAGTGATAGCTTTCAATCTCTCACCTACTGTGCAAAATCTTGCAAACCAAAGTCTGGCCTCTCTGAATTCTGTCTGGCTCCTCTGAACTTGACATTTAGGTTGACCTTCTCTGCTGACTTTGGAGTGTCTCCCTGACTTTCCCCAGTGTGGATTATCCACCATGGATGTCCTAACATGCCCCTCTGGGCCTCATGCCCACCCTCTCCCACCTGTGAGGCCTACCCTGACCATCAGGTGACCAAGCAATGGTAGGTTCACAGATGAACAACCAAAACCTGATCCAACGTGTCTTTCCACCCTTAACAAATGAACCTGTCGGCCTAATAGAACAGAAACTGGAAAGGCAGATTCCCTGTGACACTCAGGTAGCTTAGATACCAGGCCTCCTCCCTGGCCAGAGCCCCTCTATTGACCTTAATTCTCTATGGGTAATTTTATCTTCTCCACGAGGATTCCAAAAGTCATATTAACCTAGAGCCACCCCGAACCTGGACCCACCACTGCAGAAGTGATTTCCTCTTCGTGGGGATCTCCGCGTTGAGCCGTGAGCTCTGTGGGAGAGTTCACAGGCCACGGTCTCAGGATTAGAGCCAGATCCGAGGAGCAGGCAGGGACCTTACATGCCCCACCTCCCACCCGAGCGCCATGCAGGGCACCTTCCCCCACCCCGTGGGATGCACTGGCCTCATCAGTGCTGCTCCGCTGCGGCCTTTGAGCCAGCACCCCGCCTGGGCCCCGCCCGGCTCCAGCTGTGTCCTCTGGACTCTTGGGGAAGGGCCAGGTCCAGGCCAGATGATCTGACATGATGAAAAGGGAAATACTCCACATTCCTTCTGCAGAACACATCTGCCAAATGCCATGCAGTGAGGAGAAGCAGGCTGGGATTTCTCGAGCAGACCAATGTGGCTTCAACCCTAACAGAGTTCCCTGGGGGAAAAATCTGGGTCACCTCTAATGCAGTCGAGCTTCGTGGGGACACGAGCATCTGCCGCGGACGGAGCAGGGGGCCAGGGAGCGTGGATGCCAAGGAGAACGCAGGACCCGGCCTTAAGATACTCTCCCAATGTATGCGGACTTCCAGTTTTGGAAAAATGTCTTCATATTCCCAGAAATGACCCAGTGGAACAATCAAATTACATTATTTTCTCCAGTCATCAATGCATAGTGATGGTTCCAGACAGAAAGGGCCAAAATCCTCTTTTTAACTCTGTTGTGACTCACACTCAGCCATCACCCCAAGCTTCTCATGAAGGCCTTTCTTTGCCAAAGCTCAGCTTCTTTCTTCACCAACTAAGGAGGTTTGGTGGGGAAAACCTCATCGTGTCAGTTTGAACTTGAGTCAAACTAAGCATCTTCTACCCAGGACATATTTTTTAATTCATTTTTATTGGAGTATAGTTGCTTTATATAATATTGTGTTAGTTTCTACTGTACAGCAAAGCAAATGAGTTATACGTATACATAAATCCACTCATTTTTTAATTTCCTTCCTATTTAGGTCATCCCAGAGCAATGAGTAGAGGTCTCTGTGCTATACAGTAGGTTCTCATTATAAACTATTTTATGTGCCCATGCGTGCTTAAGTCACTTCAGTCACGTCCAGATCCTAGCCACCCCATGGACTGTACCCCACCAGGCCCCTCTGTCCACTGCATTCTCCAGCCAAGAATTCTGGAGTGGGTTGCCATGCCCTTTTCCAGGGGATCTCCCTGACTCTCTTAGCCACCCCATGGACTGTAGTCCACCAGGCCCCTCTGTCCACTGCATTCTCCAGCCAAGAATCCTGGAGTGGGTTGCCATGCCCTTTTCCAGGGGATATCCCTGACCCTCTTAGCCACCCCATGGACTGTAGCCCACCAGGCTCCTCTGTCCATTGGATTCTCCAGCCAAGAATCCTGGAGTGCATTGCCATGCCCTTTTCCAGGGGATCTTCCTGACCCAGGGATCAAACCCGCATCTCTTACATCTCCTGCCTTTTATACATAGTCTCAACAGTGATCCCGCAAACTAAAACGCCTACCAAGGCCAGGCAGGGACCAGGAATGGTTGAAGCAAGCCAGGCGGGGTGGTGGCCTACCTAAGAGGCTGTGTCCACCTACAGGCCCCGGGTCAGTTCAGAGCAGACAGACTGCTACCACATGGGACACAGGCCCGGAGTCACGCGCTCTTACTGGTAGTTGGAAAATCTGGACTTTGATACAAAATCTCCAATATGTTTTTGTTGACAACTAATCCAAATGTTTTTAAAAAACAAACACTGAGGACCAAACAAATACATCTGCAAGCTGAACACAGCAGACTGTGAGCTCTGGTGCAGTCTTACCACCTAGACCTGGGATCAATCAATGTAAATCTATCTAACTCAGCTCCAAGGAGCCTGCTCACTCCACACAGCACCGTCTTGCCAGGGGGAGGCTGGGTGAAACACCCGATTTCCTGGCATGTTGCCCACATCACTCTGGTTGCTACCTCTCTCAGAGGACTGGTGTTTCTGAGGATCCAAACCCAGAAATGGGGACTTCCTGGTGAACCAGAGGCTAAGACTCTGTGGTCCCAAAGAAAGCGGACAGGGTTCAATCCCTGGTCAGGGTACTAGATCCCACAGGCCACAGCTAAAACAAGATCCCACATGCCACAGTGGAGATCAGAGATCCCATGTGCTGTAACTAACATTCAGGGCAACCAAATAAATAAAATTTTTTTAATAGAAATGATGCCCCCAACAAGAAGGCTGCCTTCTTCAACCTAATTCCTGCTTTTCCATGGTTCCTTTCCCTGATAGCTCAGTCAGTAAAGAAACCACCTGCAATGTAGGAGACCCCAGTTCAATGCCTAGGTTAGAAAGATCCCCTGGAGAAGGGATAGGCTACCCTCTCCAGTATTCTTGGGCTTCCCTTATGGCTCAGCTGATAAAGAATCCACCTGCAATGCGAGAGACCTGAGTTCAATCCCTGGGTTGAGAAGATTCCCTGGAGAAGGGAAAGGCTACCCACTCCAGTGTTCTGGCCTGGAGAATTCCATGAACTGTATAGGCCATCAGGTCACAAAGAGTCAGACATGACTGAGCGACTTTCACTTCATTTTCTCCTCAACTCACAGTAGGACAACCTCATGATTTTGCTCAATCAGTGGTATCAGTTACCCTCCCAGAAGCAGACTACTTTTTCCATTTGCGTCAGATTTGGCATTTCTTTTGCCCCCATCAGCCTTTTGACTATTTTCCTATAGGATCCCTTTAAGATTCTTCCTCAAAGATCCCACAAAGCCTCACACAGTGTTTGCACAACAGCGAGCATTTCTCAAGTGTGAAATCAGAGAACAAAGGGCATCCGGAACCTTCAGCCCACTCTCTCTTCTCTGCCCCTGGGCAGGCATTTGTGCCTTAGACCAGCTGACAGCCAGGCTTTCCTAAGCTGACAGACTTCCAATGTATCTTCGTTGCTGAGTGCTTGCCATGTGCCAGGTCCTATTCTTAAACCCTCTCAACAATCCTCTAAGACTGGTCCTGACTTGGTCCTACACTACAGATGAGGAGAACAAGGGCCAGAGAATGAAAAAAAACCCTTACGCAGCAAAGTTAGGATGTGAACCCAAGTCAAAGCAACTCCCAGGGAGATAGTGAAGGACAGGGAAGACTGGTGCGCTGCAGTCCATGGGGTCGCAAAGAGTCGGACACAACTTAGCAACTCAACAACAGCTAAGCAATTCCAGAGGCTACACCCAGTGATGCCAGCTGTACAAATTTCATGCGGGTGCTTTTATTTTCCCCATTTTACAGATGGAGGAAGAAGCTCAGAGAGATAACAAAACTTCCTAGAAGTCACACCCAGCCGCTGGAAAAAAAAAAAAAAAAGGCAGATTCCCAATTACCTCAAGATGATACTAGGCACAGATCCCAGGGGCAATTCTAGATCCACTTCTAAATTTTAACACAAGCTTAGTGGAAATGAAAAAATGATTATAATAAGCATAAGAAAGAAGTCTGATGCTGGCTTTGCTATAATCCCTGCTAATCGTGTTTTTAATTAAAAAGCTAAAAATAAAAGCATACTCAGCCGCTGGAAAAAAAAAAAAAAAAGCAGATTCCCAATTACCTCAAGATGATACTAGGCACAGATCCCAGGGGCAATTCTAGATCCACTTCTAAATTTTAACACAAGCTTAGTGGAAATGAAAAAATGATTATAATAAGCATAAGAAAGAAGTCTGATGCTGGCTTTGCTATAATCCCTGCTAATCGTGTTTTTAATTAAAAAGCTAAAAATAAAAGCATACGTGAAACTGGCACGTTGGCTCTTCCCCTCATCTGTGGGTCTGATTTCCTCCCTATTTACAAGCACAAGCTTGTCTCCCAGCCTTTCACCACTCCATGTGTGGCCCATGGACCAGCAGCCTCAACACCATCTGGGAGTTTCCCAGGAATGTGAAGTCTTAGGCCCCACCCCAAGACTCGTGAAATCAGAGT
Source organism: Madoqua kirkii (assembly GCA_006408675.1). Lineage (NCBI taxonomy): Eukaryota > Metazoa > Chordata > Mammalia > Artiodactyla > Bovidae > Madoqua > Madoqua kirkii. Next base: position 20,461 of record SJYC01051930.1, read on the forward strand.
GTGCTTGTCAACAGACTCTCCAGGTAATGTGCGTACACAGGAAAGTCTGAGATGCACTGGACCCCAGAAGATCTCAAATATCAGCCATTTTATGGACAATTCTCTCTGGGGTATCCAAAAACAGAATCTGACTAACGAGCACCAGCTTTTAAATACAAAAGACCCAGAGACATAGCTCCTAAACAAGACCAAATTGAGGTGATCACTAGGGATTGTCTCAGAAATCTGTTTCCAGGTGAGTGAGCCCACTTTGGGGAACCCCTAATTACACCTGAATTCTCTGCTCCCAGGGCCCCCAGTCTCAGCGTCATCTGCCACGGCGACAGCGTCTCTGCACCAAGGATGCCCACCTCTTTTCACAGAGCAGGGAGTCATGGCTTTCAACCTCTTTGCTGAACAATTAGAGGAAAACTGATCTTTCGCCACATGGAAAAACGCACCCAGAAATGAAGTAATAGGGGAATAGCAATGAACCTTAGGGGCTGTCCATAAAGCAAGCCTAAGAAGATTGTTTTGAAAATGTCCTTATAAAGTCACATGGCAAGTCCTCGGTGGCCGAGCCGTGGGTGGTAAGGGGCTGAGACCAGAACCATGGAATCCTGGGTTATAAGAAGGTTGGAACTGCTTTGGTCAGAGGCCAGATCTATAATTAGTCCTGGGGGAGGTGTCCAGAAAGAGACCCTTGGCCAGAAGAAGGACCCAAGGCCAGGAAAGCTAAGACCCTTCTTCCAGGAGGCAGTGCTCGGCCTTTCTCGGGGCCTGCTGGAATTTCATTATCCTGTTCACACTGTACAGATGGGAATTTAATAATTAATTAGGGAGTAGCTCACCCCAGAGCCCGTGCAGGGGATTATGCAAATCAACCAAGATGTGTGGCAAGGGGCTGAATATTTCATGGTGTGTTTAATTTGCAAATACTACCCACCGAGAAGGCTTAGGCAGGAAACCTATCATCATAATAATTATTATTGCTCATGCAAAACCACTTGAGTTTCCATCAGACGTCTTTCCTTTCAACTGCTTTTGCCAAACATGTCTCCTGAGCAATGTGATATTTTTTTTAAAAATGAAAGAAAAAGAAAAGTAACTGCCACGTAAAAGAATATTAGGAATAAAATAAACCTGTTTGGATACAATAAAAACTTTCACAGACGCTACCTTTGCTCATCCTACAACTGTTAATGCTCAAAGAGCTTCTATCTTGTTCATTTTTCTCTTACATGCACTCAGGTTACCAAATGAGCCTGGAAGATGAATGAAAAGGATCCAAGGCATTACATCTTACGCAGTCCACACATGCATTAACTAAGCCACCCACTGATTCTAAATACCCCTAATATCCTTCCTATAAATTTCACCTCTGCTTACATAAGGCCAGGGTAGTTTTCTATCCCCTTCCCACAAGAACGCTAAATGTTCTAGCTTGTGTGGATAGCAAGGTCTAGAGGACCAAATACCCAAGGGCTTCTAGCTAATTTCATCTGTTCCACAACCATCACCACCAGCACTGGTTGCAAACTCGATCATCAAGAAGAGGGTCAGCAAACTCTTCCTGTAAAAAGCCAGTAATAAATATTTCAGGCTTTGCTGGCCTTACAGCCTCTGTTGGAATTTCTCAATGCTGCGGCCATAGGGGGAAGCAGCCGCAGACAATGTGTAAAAAAAGGAGCATGGTTGTATGCCAATAAAATTTTATTTACAAAAACAGGTGGCGGGCCACATTTGGAGTCCAGCTATAGCATTTCTTAAAATCTCCTGCAACCTTATTTTAAAAAACAAACAAATAAAAAAAAAAAATGATGGACTGTCTCTCTGTAACTCTGAACATGTGTATATGCCGATCCAATAGTATTAGATTAAACCAGTAGTTGGTTCCCACATTGGGCAGCTTCTGGAGACTGAGATCAGCTTTGTGGGTCTGTAAATTGCATAGTGGAATGGGGTACCACACTTAGAAGGGCTCCAGGCCCATGCTTGATTTAATTTTCTGCTGTCACTCTCTTGAAATTCTTAATAATTTTTATATAAGGGCATTTTTATTTTGCACTGGACCCCAAAATTATGCTGCTACTCCTGCTGGAGACATGGAAAATATCAAAGATTGTCACAACTTGAGGAGATGCTGTTGGCATCTGGTGCTAAACAACCCATAACATACAAAACATCCTCCCGACCCCCACCACACAATTATCAAAATGTCAGCAGTGCCAAGGTTGAAAAGTTCTGGGTTAACCTGTGTAAAATTGCCAATATTATACCATGTCTGACCTATTGAATACCAGTAAAGTCATTTTGCATGCAACCTCATTCAACTGTGTTTTATATCTTTACAGGACCTAACAAAAATATTTACAAACTAGGAAAAAAGCCCTCTCTCAGTCTATGTGTTTCTGATTTCGTTTTGTTCACCACAAATAAGCCTCTTTGAACCTGCCTCCAGTTGATGTCCTCATGGATTCGTTTCCTGATTACTCCAAAGAAGAATACTTAAAAATGGCAAAATTTTTTAAGATTCTGGAACATACTCATCCCTGATCCCCTTCTGGAGCAACCCTATATTTAGAGTGTCCTCATTTGTCCTCTGCAGACATTCTGTAATCGAGGACAGTCTGTTGTTGTTTAGTAGCTAAGTTGTGTCTGAATCTTTGGAACCCCAAGGACTGTAGCCTGCCAGGCTCCTCTGCCCATGGAATTTTCCAGGCAAGAATACTGGAGTGGGATGCCATCTCCTTCCCCAGGGGATCTTTCTGACCCAGGAATCGAACACACAGCTCCTGCATCTCCTGCACTGGCAGACGGATTCTTTACCGCTGAGCCACAGGCAAGCCCAGGGACATTCTATGTGCTCAATTTCCCTCTTGGTTCCTTTAAACATCCTTTATCCGCCAACCTGAAATGCACCGCAGAGATCTCCTACACCAGGTCCCAGTCCTGCTTCTGTTTCCCATTTTGGCGGGGGCCACTTACTTCCATAATAAGGATCCCAAATCTTCCACAACCTTCTCCTCCTGCAGCTCTGCCTCCTGGAAGCAGCTTATCAGATACCTCTGCTCACCCTGTTTTGAAGTCCTGGCTGAATAAATAGCAGTGCTCCATTTTCCATTTTCTAATTTCTCTCCCTGGTGCTCTCTGTCACAGAACGTACATCTATTTAAAGTCTGTCAGGACCCAGCGCCTGTCAAAGTCGTTGAACAGAATAAAAAGCTCTTGAGCCTGACCCAGGCCAGTTCTCTATACATAGACTTGACCCTCATTTCTGTTCCAAAAAGAGCAGGAAAGAGACAGCCTGAGGTTGGAGGCTGTAACTTCCCCAGTATTGATTCTGACTCCCAGAGTGATGGCGGGTCCTGGGTATATGTGACCACGGACGTGCTCATAAATTATTAATACCACTTCTGAATTAAAAAGAGAGACCAGCAGAAGCAACCAGAAAAGCATAAGCAGGCCAAGAACACCAGTTCAAGAGTGCAATTAATTATTTAGCGCTATTTAACCACAATCTTGATTCAAGGGCAACATTTGAGTTGGGAGAAGCAAGAAGCGTGTAGGAAAATGTGGCTCTGACCCCAGGCGGCAGCAGATGGCTGCTGGGGGAACAGCAGGTCCCTGGGAACCTGCCCTTCTCTTCCTTCTTGACCCTTCAACTCCCACGGCCACCGGATTTTGTCTCCCAGGAGGAAGGCTGCAGGATCTCACTTCCCCTAACCCTGCGAGGAGGTGAGAGTGAGATCCCCGGGTCAGTCATCCTGGCTGCTTGATGTCAGACGCGGCAGCTTAGTGATGGGGAGAAGGCTGAGCCAAGAGTGGTCCCTAGGACCTAGGCGGGTCTGGCGCTCACCTCCCCCAAGCCCACCTGTCCTCACGCTGCAAAGCAAACAGAGGGTGGAGAGGATGGGACAGCAGCAGTGGCATGATTGTGGCTTGACAAGAAATCCCTCCACAGCTCCTCCCGCTGAACCTTTCTGCCTCCCAGCCCAGTCACCCTGCTCAGCTGCATCCTTATCTAAAAGGATGCCTTGGGGTGGCGATGCCCGGAGGAAGGGTACAGGATAAACTGGGTAAAAGAACAGAAAGGAAGCCATGTGGAACAGCAAAGGATTCTCTTTTTTGTGATTTCTTCCTATTCACTTTTTTTTTTTTTTTTTTTAATTGGAAAATAGTTGCTTTGCAATGGTGTGTTGGTTTCTGCCAACAGAATCAGTCGTAAGTATACATATCCCCTCCCTGTTGAGGCTCCCGCCCACCTCACGGCCATCACACAACTCTGGGTCGTCCCAGAGCACTGAGCGGAGCTCCCAGCGTTTTACAGAAGCTTCCCACCAGCTATCTGTTTCCCACGTGGTAGTGTGTGTATATGTCGACGCGGCTCTCTCACTTCATCGCACCCCCTCTTTCCCACTCTGTATCCAAAAGTCCATTCTCTGTGTGTGCATCTCTATTCCTGCCCTGCAAATAGGCTCATCAGTACCATTTTTCTAGATTCTATCTGCTATGCATTAATATTTAATAATTGTTTTTCTCCTCCTGACTTACATCACTCCGTATAACAGGCTCTAGTTTCAACCACCTCACATCAACTGACTCAAAGTTGCTCCTTTTAATGGCTGAGTAATATTCCATTGTATATCTATGTACCACAACTTCTTTATCCTCAAATGGCAAAGGACTCTTAATTGTAACTTCCCAGACTCATTATGACAGAAAAGCCTGTGCTGCTTGCGTATGTGTCTGGTGAAATTCATGACATTAAGTTTACTGTTTTAAATATTTTAAAAGGTACACTTCGGTGGCCTTAAGCACATTCATGCTTTTGCGCATCCATCAGCACCATCCATCTCCAGAACTTTTTCATCATCCTATGCTGAAACTTTGTGCCCATTCAAAAGTAATCCCCCATTTCTTCTCTTTCCAGCCCTTGGCAACCACCGTTTCTTTCCATTTGTGAGAATGTGACTCTTCTAGGTACCTCGTTTAAGTGGAATTACACAGTATTTGTCTTTCATGACTGGCTTATTTCACTTAGCATAATGTCATCAAGATCCATCTACATTGTAGCAGGTGTCAAAATGCCCTTCCTTTTTAAGGCTGAATAATATTCCATTGTTTGTGTAGAAAACACTTTGTTTCTTCCTTTCCTCTGTCCATGAACACCTCAGGGTTGTTTCCACCTTTTGGCTATTGTGAATAGTGCTGCTATGAATATGGGGTGTACAAACATCTGAAATTCTCCAGGCAAGAATACTGGAGTGGGTTGCCATTCCCATACCCCAGGGGATCTTCCCAACCCAGAGATCAAACCTGTGTCTCCGGCATCTCCTGCATCGGTAGGTGGGTTCTTTACCACTAGGACTACCCAAGAAGTCCCTTTTTTATAAACACATATCTCCAACAGAGATTTTATTTCACTAGCTCTGGAGTGAGTCCTGGAAACCTACATTTTTAACACAACCTTCCCCCTCAGCTGATTCCAACGCCAGACCAGGTCTGGGAAACAAAGAACTAGATCCCAAACAAACTGAGTTGACGCCAGTCTAGAGTCCTCTTTGCAGTTCCTCTGTAGTCAGATGGGTCCTGTAGTAATCTCACCCCAGTGAAAGTAAAAATAGTTTCCATACTATAAATGTCAGCTCCAAGAGCTCGAACAGGGAACATCTGACTGTCCTACAAGAGGGAGACCAGGAACCAGGATTCAAGCTCATCTCTCTCATCCAAACACCATGCTATTAGGCTCACAGACTACGCTGCTCTGAATCCTCTAAGCAGGTGGCAGCTCTTTTGGGTCACTCAACATGCCATCCAACACCACAGGATAAGAGGACAGTAAGCCCCCTATGTATGAGCAAGTTCTAGTCCGAGAGTGCATTCCTAAGTCCAATGTGTTATTAAGTCCAACATAGTTAACCTAGGTACCCAGCTAACACAGTCAGCTATATAGTACTGCACTGTAATAGGTTTATAATACTTTTCACACAAATACAACATCAAAGACAAACACAAAAAAGTTAAGAAAGCATTTGTGGCCTTACAGTGCAGTACCTTGAACAGTACGGTACAACAGCTGGCATACAGGGGCTGGCATGGAGTGAACAGGCCAGAAGAGTTCCTGATGGAGGAGGGAGAGGAGGTGGGAGACAGCAGAGCTGAAGGGTCGTCAGCAATAGGAGACAGAGGGCAGACATCAGTTCACTCACCACTGACACTGATGGCAAGGGTTCTGCTTCTTTGATGGATTTAAGTCTATCTACCAGTAGTCTTGCCTCCTGGAAAATCCCATGGATGGAGGAGCCTGGTGGGCTGCAGTCCGTGGGGTCGCTAAGAGTCAGACACGACTGAGCAACTTCACTTTCACTCTTCACTTTCATGCATTGGAGAAGGAAATGGCAAGCCACTCCAGTGTTCTTGCCTGGAGAATCCCAGGGATGGGGGAGCCTGGTGGGCTGCCGTCTCTGGCGTTGAACAAAGTCGGACACGACTGAAGCCACTTAGCAGCAGTAGCAGCAGCCTGTTGAAGAACCAATCCAGTGATACCTGGGCGGCAGCTCTTTTATTCTTCTCATGAATGACACGGTGGCACTGGATTGCATTCTGAATAGCTGCTGCAAACTTCACGCACCGTTCCACGTTCAGGTCCTGCACATCAAAAAGTGACAGTGTCTCCTCAAATAGAACTAACTTACGTGACTGGACATGAGAATACACATTCGCATGCTTTTAAGTTCGCAGTTGGAAGGTTCGTATGGAGGGACTTACTCTAACAGGAGAGAAAAGGGCTGCACCCCATTGGCGCTGCTGTAGAGCAGACCCTCACACTATGAGACGCTGCTTCATTCCCCGAAAGGTGTCATCCACAGTTTGGAAACAGTGTGCATGGCACGTGTTCGAGCTTTAAACCGGTAGGTCAGCTTCTCTCTGTCTTTAATGCAAAGCTGCAAAGAAGATGAACGGACAGGAAAAGGCTCGCTGCCTTCCGCAACATTCCCACCACCGATTTAAAGAGCCTGTTGGCCCAGGCGCAGGCGCACAGGAGGCAAGGTGGGCGGGGCGACCTACTGATGGTGTGCTGGCTGGGAAGAAAAAAGATCCTGTTCTTGGCATCCGATGCGTGTCATCTTAGCGAGTCCTCTAATCGCCCTTCAAGGAAGATTCTCCCCCACTTTACAAATATGAATATGAGAGTTGGGAAGCTCTGCGGTGTGCTTGTGGTCACCCAGCTGATGCCAGAGCCGAGACTGGTAACCAGATCCGTCTGTCCTTGTCATGATGCCCTGTCCCTCTCACCCTGCCTTCTCATTCCCCCTTCCCACCTCCCAGCTCCAAAACAGTCCCAAAGCCTTTTGGCCCCATCAAAACATTTCACAGATTAAAAATGTTAGGAATTCCCTGGTGGTGCAATGGATGAGAATCCGCCTGCGAATGCGGGCTACATGGGATCTCGTGTGTGGTGGAGCAAGAAAGGCGGAGGGCTACAGCTGCTGAACCCAAGCTCTACAGCCCGGTGCTCTGCAGCAAGAGAAGACCCCGCTGTGACAAGCCCGTGCAACAGTGAAGGTTATTCCCTGCTCACTGCATCTAGAGACCGCCTAAGCACAGCAACAAAGACACCGCATAGCAAAAAAAGAAAAAAAAATTAATGTTAAAAATATCAAGATTTGAAGATCAGTGCCATCAAGAATCTGGGAGGAAAAAAAGGATCTCGTTTCGGAGAACATTCTGTTAACTTTCTCATCTTCCAGTCATTAAAGCTCAGACTCTACAGGTCCCAGAAAAAGTGCCCTTTGTCAAACTAAACTAACAGTGCGCCTCTGAGGTCTTATAATAATTACTGGTGGTGATGGTGGTTTAGTCACTAAGTCGTATCCGATTCTTTGTGACCCATGGACTGTAGCCCGCCAGGCTCCTCTGTCCATGGGATTTGCCAGGCAAGAATACTTGAGTGGGTTGCCATTCCCTTCTCCAGAGGATCATCCTGGACTAGGGATTAAACCCAAGACTCCTGCATTGGCAGGCGGATTCATTACCAGCTGAGCCACCAGAGAAGCCCTAATGATTACTATTTTGTTGTTTAATAAGATGCCACTGGATATTTTCAGGAAGCCGCAGTGTGAGTCCATCAGGCTTCCCGTGATATTTTACAGATCATGTTCAATCCCCTTTATGGTGCCCGTACGTGTGTATCTCAATACCTTCTTATTGACTAGACGAGGAAATGAATGCATGCGTGTATATGTTGTATACATCTTGAGTTGACCTATTGGAGTGCTGTGTGAGTCTAGGTTCTCCAGAGAAACAGAATATACGTTTAAGATATACGTGTAGACATGATAGAGAGATCTTAAATCTCTCTCCTCTCAGCTCCCATGATTGTGGGGCTGGCAACATATTTGCTGGGTAAGCCAGCAGGCTGGAAACTCAGGCAAGGTTTCAATTTTCCAATGTTGAAACAGAATTCCCTCCTCTTTGTAAACCTCAGTCTTTGCTCTTAAGGCCTTCAACTGATCGGACGAGGCCCGCCCACGTTATGGAAAATAAAATTTTAGAGTCAACTGATTGCAAATGTTAATCGTGTCTGGACAGGCTTTCACAGCAACATCTACACAAATGTTTGACCAAATGGGCATCATAACCTAGCCAAGTTGACACATGAAATTCACCATCACAAGCACATACCTCCTAAATCTAGAGATGTATAAAAATACAAGTATTATGGATACTACCAAAGAGAAGAAAAATAAGGATGTTCAAGACTAACAACTATTAGTAATAAGATGAGTATGAACTTATAATCACAAAGTCTAGAGTTGGGATGATGTTACTATTTTTATCCTGCTTGCTTACAGAAAATATTTGAAGAATCAGAGTCAAGAGCAAGTATCTAGAAATTGTCAAGAGAACTAAAGTTATTGAGCTTCCAGGAATGTTCACTCTAGTGAGTAATACATATTACTGTGCTCCTCTAATTCATAGAATTTTAGAACTATGAAGGACTTAAATGTGAGACCACTGTTTTATGGGGAAACAAATTCAAGACCAAAAAGATTGACGCACTGAAGTCTGTAGCCTGGTAAGCCATATGCCTCGGCCCTTCTCCACAAGCAAGCCACTCACTCATGTCAACCCAGCCTTTACTGAGTACCCATCACAGGCCAGACTTTCTGCCAGACCCCTTGCTAGGTCCTGGGAACACTGCCAGGCTTTTTTAAAGCACTTCGTGTATTGAAGTCATTTAATCCTCACAACGATACTTTACGGTGTATACTATTATCATCCCTGTTTTATAGAAGAAAACGTGGAGGCATTGGGAGCATAAGTTTGCCTGAGGTCACAAGGCAACCAGGCCAGAGTGATGGAATTCAAAGCCAGGTAGCCTTGCTCTCAAGTATTGGATTGGCCAAAATGTTCATTTGGATTCTTCCAGAAGATAGCATGGAAAAACATGAACAAATTTTTTGGCCAACTCAATATCTGCTCTTGTCTGTTACATGATTGTCCTTCGTGGTCAGGAAGATGAAAGTACAAGCAAAGGTTTTTTTTGGTTTTGTTTTTTTAACGTGCTGGGAGGGATGATATTAGACACGGTCTTAGAATGTCCCAGGGAGTCATGCAACTTAGAGAGGTGAGATGAGGCCTGGGGTAGAGATAGAGCCAGATTTTGTGGGGCTAATGCAATCTGAGGGCTTTCCTTTAAAATATGAAGTTATAAATACAAAATCAGGTGCAAAAATGAATATATACTTAGAATAAGAAAAAACTCAACAAACTGCAAATTTGCAAAACTGATCAACTATCACAAACATTACACTATCCAGAAACCTATATTTTTATTAACTGCCTAATCCACCTCAGCAATACTTTCATCCCTACACATTTGTCCTGCACATTCTCTGATTGCTCTTCCTCTAATAATGTAATTTTTTCTGCAGGGAAAATAGATCATTCAGTTCTTCTCCTGACATGATTGGTAGAAATTTTATTTTTATTCTTAACAGTTTAGAAAGAATTCTTTCCACTTCCCAACTAACTTCTGGTTTGTTCGTGGAAATTGTAGGATTGTTGTCAAAAACCAAGAGAACCTCTCAAGGTTTATATATGAGCTGTGAAATGTTCAGGTATTTCAAATTTTCTTAGGCAATGACTATGAGATTCTTCAAATTCTTTGAAGTGATTAATGTCATTAGGCAGTTTGGTGTTGATTTTCTTATTATAGTGGTATTATAAGTTTAAATTGTGTTGTCAATGTCAGTATTCTGGAGCAAATCAGCAAGAAACTTAAGTCTTTTCCCACTGTGTTCATATGATTCACTTCTCTCAATTAACTGGCTTATCAAAAAAAAATCCAAGGATTTAGTCATCCCCTGTATTAGAAAGAGAATATCTTTCTCTTGGTGAATTTCTGCCTTTGAAATATCAAAAAAAATTCTCTTACAATTTTTTAAGGTATGAATAATTTGTATTTATTTCTTGGTTTATTTTAATGTTTTTTCATAGTCCATTAAGTTTATCTATTGGCTTTCAAATAAACAAACTAATTTAAAGATGACAAAAATAGATTCTCTTTCATCTACACCCAAATTAAGAGTCTGTAATTTCCCACTTCTTCTATTGAAATGTTCCAAAATCTCTTTCTAAATGCCAAGAAAAATGCATATTCAAGGTTTATCAACTTTTTCAATAAGCTTTTTCTTCTTAATTATGTTTAGGCTCTTCTCCAAAATCTTCAAAAATATATTTTAGAGTACTCGACACATTCCGTGTTACAAGGCTCACATGGTTTCATAAAGGGCAGATCTTCTCATGACACTTAAATTCCTGAAAGAAAAATCCATGCTTGGCCAATGTGGGGAAAAACCATGGAACATACCAACATAGCAAAATAGTCGGCAACTTTAGACATGGTAGAGGCAGCAGGGGGACCAGGAAAGAAAATGCCCGAGGTCATACCTGATTGCAGATAAAATATTTTATTTTTGCAAATTTACAAAAACATATGGCTTGAGGGGAGGAATAAATTAGGAGTTTGGAGTTAACATATACACACTACGGGATATAAAATAGATTAACAAGGACCTACTGTATAGCACATGGAACTATATCCAATATCTTATAATAATCAGCAATGGAAAAGAATCAGAAAAAAATATGTATATAAATGCGAGCCAAGCACTTGGTGTGCCTGCCAAGTCACCGTCCGACTCTTTTCAACCCTATGGATCATAGCCCACCAGGCTCCTTGTTCATGGGACTGTCCAGACAAGAATACTGGAGTGAGTTGCCGTGCCCTCCTCCAGGGGATCTTCTCAACCCAGGAGTCAAACCTACATCTCTTATGTCTCTTGCACTGGCAGGCAGTTTCTTTACCAGTAGTGCCACCTGGGAAGCCCAAACATATATAAGCATCCCTGAAATACTGTAAATCAACTATACTTCAATTTTAAAAAAGCTTATGGCCTTGTGAACACATTGGTAGTAGCCCTTCCAGGGCTTTGGAAAGGACCTGAAACTGAATCCACAAGGCAGAGAGAAGTTGAGTGTCCTATCAAGGAGATGACAGCAACAAAATTCCCAGGGAACTGACAAGGCCAGACAAGGTTCCTGTGAGGCCAGTACACCAGCAAGAGCAGGACAAGGGCAGCTCAAGATACTGAGAGAGCCTGCCCTGTGGTCACGGAGACGCTCAGGACGTTACCGAAAGGAGCGTGTGTGTGTGTGTGTGCGCGCGCTCTGCCTGCTTGCTGCTCAAACGCCAATAAACAGCTCAGGTTGGTGAGAAGGAAAGCTAGCTTTATTTCAGATGCCAGCAACTGGGAGAGGAAGGGTGGCAGACATCTGTCCACAGGCCGACTCCCCGGCCCTGACAAACGGGGGTGAGAGCTTTCATGGACAGATTGAGGCGGGGGAAGATACATGCAGAAGCCGCAGTCAGCTCCGACAGTCATCTCCAGACTGGCCGTCGGTGGTCTGACCAGCGTCATCTTGACCGTTTTAGGTACAGTTAGTCTTCAGTGCCAGGGTGGTCTGCTCCCATTCCTCTGAGGCCAGTTCTCGGAATTGTGGCAGCTCGTGCCCTGGGTACAGTCTGGTCATCCTGCAGGTAACTCTTCCTCCTGAGTTTCAGTATCTACAGGACAGCTCACCCGATATGGTTCAGAGTATTATCTATAGCCTGTGAGAAAGAGCTAAAGGTCCTTGACTAAGCTGCTGCTGCTGCTGCTGCTGCTGCTGCTGCTGCTGCTGAGTCACTTCAGTCGTGTCCGACTCTGTGCGACCCCATAGACAGCAGCCCACCAGGCTCCCCCGTCCCTGAGATTCTCCAGGCAAGAACACTGGAGTGGGTTGCCATTTCCTTCTCCAATGCATGAAAGTGAAGTGTGAAAGTGAAGTCGCTCAGTTGTGTCGGACTCTTAGCGACCCCGTGGACTGCAGCCTACCAGGCTCCTCCATCCGTGGATTTTTCAGGCAAGAGTACTGGAGTGGGGTGCCGTTGCCTTACCCCATCCCAAACCCCTGTCCTCCAAGGACGGTGACAAAAAATGAAACAAAATGCTATCACTTGAAGAATGTTATATAAATGGAATTGTACATTCCTATCATCCATTCCTTCTTGGTTTGACCTTTTACCCTCAGTATCATTTCCTGGAGATTCATCTAATTTGTTACATCTCTCAATAGTTTGGTCCTTGTTGCTGCTGGATATTATTTCATGGTATAGATGTATCAGAGTTTGCTTAACCACTCACCTATTGAATGATATCTGGAGTATGGAAAGACAGTTTTGAGGTATTACAATAAAATTGCTGTGAACCTTCATGTACAGGTTTTTGCAGGAACATAATTGCTCAGGAGTGTACTTACTGGTGCCATGGTAATTGCATGCTAGGCTTTTTTAAGGCACTGTCAAGCAATTTTCCAAAGTGTGTTTTCCAGAGTTCAATTCAGTTCAGTTCAGTCACTCAGTCATGTCCGACTCTTTGCAACCCTATGGTCTGCAGCACACCAGGCCTCCCTGTCCATCACCAACTCCCAAAGTTTACTCAAACTCATGTCCATTGAGTCAGTGATGCCATCCAACCATCTCATCCTCTATCGTCCCCTTCTCCTTCCAGTGAATATTCAGGACTGATTTCCTTTAGGATGGACTGGTTGGATCTCCTTGAAGTCCAAGGGACTCTCAAGAGTCTTCTCCAACACCATAGTTCAAAAGCATCAGTTCTTCAGTGCTCAGCTTTCTTTATAGTTTAACTCTCACATCCATACATGACTACCAGAAAAACCATAGCTTTGACTAGATGGACCTTTGTTGGTAATGTCTCTGCTTTGAATATGCTGTCCAAGTTGGTCATAACTTTTCTTCCAAGGAGCAAACATCATTTACTTTCATGGCTTCAGTCACCATCTACAGTGATTTTGGAGCCCTCCAAAATAAAATCTGTCACAGTTTCTACTGTTTCCCCATCTATTTGCTATGAAGTGATGGGACCGGATGCCATGATCTTAGTTTTCTGAATGTTGAGTTTTAAGCCAACTTTTTCACTCTCCTTGATGAAAACTTTCATCAAGAGGCTCTTTAGTTTTTCTTTGCTTTTTGCCATAAGGGTTTCCGGAGTTGGACCATTTTAAACTCCCACCAGCAATGGATGAATGATACAATTCACCCACATCACCAGCATTTGGTATTGCCACTGTTTTTTATTTTAGCTACTCTGAATGGTGTGTAGTGATGTTTCAGGGTGATTGCATTTCTCTCATGACTACTCATCTTGACCATCTTCACCGGGTGAATTGTTTAAGCACCAGGGTGGTATGGCAAATTGGCAGTTTTGAAAGGTTTTTGCAGAAGTGGTTTCTATTGAACCTGATAAGTTCCACTGCAGGCCTGAGCCAGGGCAGGAGGGACAGAGATGGGTGGAGTAGGGGGTTACAGAGGAGATTTAGGAAGTGAAATTGACCAAATATGGCCACCGGTGAAACAGGGCACGGCATCCCTGAAAGAGAGGGAGGAAATCAGGATAATTTCTAGGTTTTAACTCAGACAGAGAAAAATTCAGTCTGGAAATGAGTTTTGCCTGCAAGATATCCACGTAGCCCAAACCATCTGGATATGAGCGCTCAGTCAGGGTACAATCTGGGCTGAAGATACAGAATTGGAAACTCGGCGACCCCTCATCACCAAGATTACTGGGGGGAGGGGCCTGATGTTTTACTAGGCTCTTCTGCTGGGTCCCTGTAGGCCACGCCCCCAGGTATCTGGGCGCTGCGCAAGCATTTTCCATACCACGTGACACGCCTCACACACCGGAGTTTTTAACTTGTATTAACATATAGGTTCAGCTATGATTTCACACATTCATTAACGAATTTTTATTTATAAGTTTTCTTGTCCCAGTATGAGTAGTTTTCAACCACATAATAAAACTGCTAAACCCCGTGTGAAAGCGCACAAAATGTTTAATCATTGAGATGCGGCCATGACTTCCGGCCAGTTGGTCTTCCCAGGGTCAAGGGGTCTGGGCTGCGAAGTGCTGGCTTTCGGGTCCCCTGGGCATTCTTTCCCTGAAGGCAATTTCCCACCCCCAGGTATGCAGTATGATAGCAAGGTAAGCTCCTGGGATGAGTAGAAATGCTAAACAAGCGGTCTCGGTGGAGACTCCGCGCTAGAGACGCAGCCCATTCATTTGTAAGACAGCTCTAGGGAGCGGAGGAGTCAGGGCCCCAAAACACATTGACGGTGGGTTCCAGTTTGCCTCTGGCATCTCATAAGGTTGCTGCTTAAACATAATTCCAAAGAAATGGAGGTTATCCTTGGGAGGGAGGGAAGGATGGAGAGAGAGAAAGGCGAGCTCGTCCTGTCCTGTTATCGAATCGCAATCACTGATCCTTCGAAACACAGAAGGCATAGGTCAAACCCAAGATCGTACTGCAGATCGCACGCGGAAGGAGGCGGGGATTGCTCTCCCAGGAGCAGGAGACTGCCTTCTAGTCGCCTAATCATACCTCCAGAGTCTCCAGAGCTGAGAATTGGCATGGATGCAGTCACCGACAGCGATAAGGGGACCCCACCTCCTGCCGTGGCTCTGTATCCATGTAACTGATCGAGCGTGTTTGCGGCTCTGGACGCCGAAAGCTCCTCCATGCATTTTTTATTTTTTTTCTCCAACAATAGAGGAAATCGTGAAGCTTTCTTTTTACTTACCTTTAGCCTCTTGCTTTATTTTTGGAGTTTTCTAAATTAAAAATTCAATGTCCAAACCCTGGTTATTTAAAAACAAGCAAGTTAACTTTCGTTGCATAAACTGAGCCCCCTAAATAATTTCCTGGAGGTCCCGAGGTTCCTAAAATGAATCCATCTGAGGAAGTCAGGTGATGGGGAGGAAGAGGAGAGAATTAGTAGTGGAGAAGATGTTGCCTGCGCGTTGCCTCAGTTTGCTTTCCAGAATCTTCTCAAGCCTATGATCAGAGGGCCTTCCTTGGTGCCAAGGTAACCTCTCTCCTGGGCTGAGTATGCCCACCCCCACCACAGCTGTGCCAGTCCTGTGGTGTAGGCAAGGCCCCCCTGTACTTGGTAGCACAGCCCCCTCCTTGGGGTGATGCCAGAGGAGCCCCACTGTGGGTAAAGAAAGGCCTTTCCTAGCATTTGAAGGGAGTTGGCGTCATTCTTCTGGGGCTCACTGCAAAAAGCGTAGCAAGCTTCCCTTTAGACAGAACACGAGCGTGTGTGCTAAGTCACTTTTGCCATGTCCCACTCTTTGTGACCCGGAGACTGTAGCCCACCAGGCTCCTCTGCCCATGGGATTCTCCAGGCAGGATACTGGAGTAGGTTGCCTACCCTCCTCCAGGGGATCCTCCCCACCCAGGGATGGAACACTGGTCTCTTGAGTCTCCTGCATTGGCAGGTGAGTTCTTTACCCCTAGTGCTACTCGGGAAGCCCTGAGACAGAACACAGACCACAGTTACATGGAAAGCCTGTCACTGAAAGCGGCGGATCCAGTGATTTGGGGAGTTCACAGATATCGGGGGGAAAAGGAGAGGAGGGGAAACTAATATGTATTTGCTAACCTTTTATTTTATCAAGAAAGGGTTGTTTGTTTGTTTTTTAATTGAAGTATTGTTGATTTACAGTACTATGTTAGTTTCAGGTATATAGCAAAGTGATTCCGTTATATATTTTTTCAGATTATTTTCCATAATAGAATATTACAAGATATTGTTTTATTCCCTGTGTTATATAGTACATCCTGGTTTTATATCTATTTTATATATAGTAGTATGTATCTGTCAATCCCCTCTTCCTAATTTATCCCTCCCCTGCCTTGCTTTCCCCTTTGGTAACCATAGTTTGTTTTCTATGTCTGTGAGTCTGTTACTGTTTTGTAATAGATTCATTTGTATTTTTTAGGTTCCACATATAAGTGATATCATATAATATTTGTCTTTCTCTTACTTCACTCTGGGTCTAGCCATGTTTATGAAAATGGCAAGGTTTCATCTTTTCTGATGGCTGAGTAATATTCCATGATATGTATATGTGTGTGTGTGTATACAAATATGTATATCAGTTCAGTTCAGTTCAGTTCAGTTGCTCAGTTGTGTCCTACTCTTTGCAGCCCCATGGAGTGCAGCATGCCAGTCTTCCCTGTCCATCACCAATTCCCAGAGCTTGCTCAAACTCGTGTCCATTGACTCAGTGATGCCATCCAACCATCTCATCCTCTGTCATCCCCTTCTCCTCCTGCCCTCAATCTTTCCCAGCATCAGAGTCTTTTCAGATGAGTCAGCTGCTCTTCGCATGAGGTGGCCAAAGTATTAGAATTTCAGCTTCAACATCAGTCCTTCCAATGAACACACAGGACTGTTCTCCTCTAGGATGAATTGGTTGGATCTCCTTGCAGTCCAAAGGATTCTCAAGAGTCTTCTCCAAACTCTCAAGAGTTTTCTCCAACACCACAGTTCGAAAGCATCAGTTCTTCGACACTCAGCTTTTTCCAACTCTCATATTCATACATGACTACTGAAAAAACCATAGCCTTGACTAGACTGACCTTTTTTGGGAAAGTAATGTCTCTGCTTTTTAATAGGCTGTCTAAAGTGGTCATAACTTTCCTTCCATACATACACACACATATATCTCTCATGAAATATATGTGTGTGTGTGTGTGTGTGTGTGTGTGTGTGTGTACACTTTGGACTGTAGTCCGCCAAGCTCCTCTGTCCATGGGATTCTAGAGGCAAGAGTACTGTAGGAGTGGGTTTCCATGCCCTCCTCCAGGGATCTTCCCAACTCAGGGATTGATCCTGAGTCTCCTATGTCTCCTGCATTGTCAGACAGGTTCTTAACCACTAGCACCACCTGGGAAGGCCTTGCTTTACACTGAACCTCAAAAATATGCACATCCAGGGGAAATCCCTGACAGTCCTGCAGGAAGGACTCTGCGCTTCCAATGCAGGGGGTACAGGTTCGATCCCTGGGAGGGGAACTGAGAGATCCCACATGCCCCAAGGCATGGCCAAAACATAAAATAAACCTTTAAAAAAAGTGTATCCTTTGATTCTGTTATTTCACAAACGTGTTCCAGGAAATAATGGAGAACATGCAGACTTCACGTTCACTAAATATCCAACAGTAGGAAGTGGTTTAACTCAGTTATGGTCTATGTAATGGAAGAATGGAAGTTTAAATGATATGGGCTTTGTGTTGAAACAGACAGCAGTTCAAATTTTATTTTAAAAAGAGCTACAAACAATAAGCATACTATTTTGTTTACTGATTGTTTTATTCAACAAATATTACTGAACAAGAGGAATACATTAAAGATCAAGATAGTTCCTTGCTCTTATATTACATTACATTACATTTACTGGGATGACAGAGTCTGGGGATTGGATAGCAATGAATAAATTAGTGAGAAAACTATCAAATTGTGATAACTACTATCAAGAGTATTAAAGTTGGTGATTTCATTAATGGGCTTCACTGGTGGCTCAAATGTTAAAGAATTTGACTGCAATGCAGAAGACCTAGGCTCGATCCCAGGGTCAAGAAGATCCCCTGGAGAAGGGAATGGATACCCACTCCAGTATTCTTGCCTGGACAATCCCATGGACAGAGGAGCCTGGCAGGCTACAGTCTCTAGGGTCTCAAAGAGTGGGACATGCAGGACTTAATAAATAGATGTTTCTGGCATTTTATACTGAGCTCTGAATAACAAAGAGGAAGTGATGAGAACACCCCAGGCACAGAAAACGACTAATGCAAAGAAGGCCCTGGGGCAGAAGCAAGCTTTAGATGACTTGAATGGCTACAGCATCTAAAGCAAAGTGTAAGAGGGCAGAGTAGTAGATGAGGTCAAAGACAGAGCAGGAGCTGGGTCATGTGGGTTTGGTAGACCAGGGTAAGGAGCTGGGATTTGATTCTGTGTGCTGTGGGAAAGACATTGCAGGTCTCAAACAGGAGACACAATCTCATTACTGTAACTACACTTTGGTGGCTCAGAGGTTAAAGCGTCTGCCTCCAATGAGGGAGACCCAGGTTCGATACCTGGGTTGGGAAGATCCTCTGGAGAAGGAAATGGCAATCCACTCCAATATTCTTGCCTGGAGAATCCCATGGATGAGGAAGCCTACGTGGTTGCAAAGAGTCGGACACGACTGAGCACCTTCACGTTCACCTTCACCTTCACTTTACTCTGACCGCTGTGTGAGAATGGATTTGAATGCATGAGTAGAGGCAGAGAGACTAGTCATGGGCTGCTGTGTTGGTTCAGCCAAGGCATGAGGGTGGCCTGGACTAGGCTAAGAGGTGGAGAGGGAGAAAGTCAGTGCAATCAGGACTGATTTTGGAGTTAGTACCAACATGACTTGCTAATCGATGGCTGACTCCTAGAATTTCCCCCTCTTTCCTCCTGTTTCCATCAAATGCTTCCAGCTCTAATTCTGGTCCTTCTCTACCAAGGTTCATGTATACTTCCTGCATTTGGGTTCTGTTGAATGACTTGGACCATAAACTAAATCTCCCTTTCCTCAAAGCTAGCTCAAGCTGGTTTTCATTCCTTGCAACCTAGACTGAGGCTATCAAGCAATAAGAGGGACATAGCAGTGGAAATAAGCAAAACTGCAAGAGACAAGGCAGCCTGTCCAGTTCGGAACAGCAGAGCAAGGATTCAAACCCAGGTATTCGGAGCCCACAGCCAACACTTCCTTTTCTGCGCCATGCGCCAGACTGACGTGATGCTGCTAGCTGTTCACCAAATACCACCAGTTGTCCACCAAAACTGAAGCTCCCTTGTTCCGTGGAAAAAGAACAACAGCTGCCTAACTATATTCCTTTCCCAGCCTCCCTTGCAGCTCAGAGTGGACCTGTGACTTCATCCAGTGGACTATTAGGAGAAATGATGATGCAAGCAGAAGCCATTTATTTATGGCTTTGATTATGCAAATCACCAAAAGGCTCTGGGAGGATGGAACAATGACTTGAAAATGACCTGAATCCCAGAATGAGCACATGCAGTCTGAAGTGCCCACCAGGACTGTGAGAGAAAAAGTTTATAAATTTTATTCTTTAAGTCATATTATTGTCAGCCTCTTGATTACAGCATTGCAGCCTTACCCTAACTGATCTATATGTTTTTAAATGCCAGCGGCCTCTTTTGTTAAAAAATAATTTAACCCCATAAATAATACCTCCAGACAATGGGAGATCCTTGAGGGTCCCTACTCTAATCTGTGACTGAATTTTTCTTCATTTGTGGACTAGATTCAAAACCCGGTGTGCTCTTAAGAGTGCCTGTAAAACCCAGTTTGGGTTGGAAAACAAAATCAACAAGACCTCCACGAATGAGGTAGGAGAATTTCCTTCTTTCTTTTTTTTTAAATGTACTATTGTTTATGTATAAAAAAATTTTGAATTAATTATTTATTCCTTGTTCTTTATAAATGCTTAATAATTGATAAAACAAAGTTTAAAATCATGAAAGTGTTAGTCATTCAGTCATTTCCAACTCTTTGGGATCCCATGGGCTGTAGCCCACCAGGCTCCTCTGTGCATGGAGTTCTCCAGGCAAGAGTACTGGAGTGGGTTGCCATTTCCTTCTCCAGGGAATCTTCCTGACCCAGGGATTGAGCCTGGGTCTCCTACACTGGCAGGCAGATTCTTTACCATCTGAACCACCAGGAAAGTCCCAGATCATGAAATCTAATATTAATTTAGCTGGAAAAGAAATAGATGTTTAAATTAAGCTTATTCCAGGAGGACCAGATTCTGGGGGTCAAGAGATCTGGTTTTCACAGGTTAATGAGTCATTTTACTAAAGAGGTTGGTGAGTTAGTCAGGGAGCAAGGTGAAAACCCCAGTTGATCAATGAGAATCTATTTATATCAGTCAAGGAGCTCCTCTCCAAAGGGTCCAAATTTGAACACCATCCTAAGAGCCCCAGCAATGGCTGTGACTCAGTTACTTCCTGGGAAGCACATCCAAATACTTAAGGGAACCCAGCAATCTCCCTGCCCTTCCCCTTGGTTCACGAACTAACAAAGCCTTCCAAAACCTACCAGAACAACATCCCATCAGCAGATCTTGCTCTGTGAACATCAAGTGCATGTGGCTGGAGTGATAGCACTACATATTTCTCCACCAGTCTTGGCAGTGCTGCCAAATGTAGGGCCCAAGCTTGCTCTGTGGTGTTGTGGGCAATGACGTTTCCAGCTTAACCCTGAGCAGGAGAGGTGGAGAAGGATGGTCAGGAAAATGGGACACATCCTTAGTGGGAAATGCACTGTCTGGGGCTCAGACATGGATTCAAATCCTGACTATACCACGTGTTCATTCAGTCATCAACTTCTCTGAATCTCAGTTGTTGATAAAATAAGGATATCTGCACCCATCTCAGAGGGTTGCTATGACAAAAAGCTATGACAAACTGAGACAGTGTACTAAAAGGCAGAGACATCACTTTGCCGACAAAGGTCTGTATAGTCAAGGCTATGGCCTTTCCAGTAGTCGTGTTCAGATGTGAGAGTTGTTGGACCATAAAGAAGGCTCACTGCCAAAGAACTGATGCTTTTAAACTGTGGCGCTGGAGAAGACTCTTGAGAGTCCCTTGGACAGCAAGAAGATCTAACCAGTCAATCCTGAAACCTATCAAGCCTGAGTGTGGGTTGGAAGGACTGAGGCTGAAGCTGAAGCTCCAATACTTTAGCCACCTGATGCAAAGAGCTGACTCATTGGAAAAGACCCTGAAGCTGGGAAAGATTGAAGGCTGGAGAAGAAGGGGACAACAGAGGTCAGGATGGTTGGATGACATCACCGACTCAATAGACATGGCTTTGAGCAAACTTTAGGAGACAGTGAAGAGCAGAAAGCTTGCTGTGCTGCAGTCCAGGGGGTTGCAAAGAGTTGGACACGACTTTGCAACTGAACAAAAGAGAGCACTATGAGGAGGAAGGAAGCATCTATAATGTAGAATGTTCTGGCACAGTCAGCATTCAGACAATAGCAAAGCCAAACCCAAACTGATCCTGCCTTGAGACAAAGAAATCGGCAAGCCCTGCCCTCCTGGCCACGTCACCACGAGGAACTGCAGTGCCGGCTGCTCCCCACTTCCCCCGTTTCTGAACTGTCAAAAACAGGCTTCTGTGGATGTTGCTGTGGGGCAGGTGGCTATGCTCACCCACCACTTTCCAGCTGTTCTTCTGCAGCCGTGGCTGCCCAAACCCTCCAGCTCTCTCCTGGCTAAATCAGTCAGAAAAGCCTGCCTTTTCCACCACATTATTCTATTGTCCAAAGGCATGAAACGACAGTAAAGAGATGTTTTGTTTTCTTTCTATTCCTGAGCTGATGGTTTGCTTACCTAATCAAAGAAAGAAAAAGCAATCTTTATTTTGCCTTACTTTGGTCCTTACAGTGGTGGCTCAGATGATAAAGAATCCGCCTGCAATGTAGGAGACCGGGGTTTGATCCCTGGGTCTGGAAGATGCCCTGGAAAAGGAAATGGTTGCCCACATCCGTATTCTTTCCTGGAGAATTCCAGGAAAGAGGAATTCCATGGACAGAGGAACCTGGCAGGCTATAGTCCTTGGGATCGCACAGAGTCGGACACGACTGAGTGACTAACAGCACCAGACGCCAGTGACTGGCCTGTGGGGAGAAACGCTGCAGAGAAACAATGAACTAACTAGGGCTGCTCTTCTTGCAATGAGCACAACTTGCATGCATGCTGTCAAAGATGGAAAACTGAGTGATTTTCTCTATGGAATTCTGGGGCTCCTCCCCATGCAAAGACACTGGTGATTGGCCCAATCGCCATCTACGCTCTTCCAAGCTTCTCATAACTTCCCAGTCTCTTAATGAGAACTCACCCCATCTGACACCTACCTTGATACTCCTCTGTCGTACACTTCTGCAGAGCATTTGGGTCTTCTACAGCTCTGTACCTCCCAGGACAGTCTTAGCACCCTGGGTCATGCTCCCAACAATAATGTGTCAAGATTAATAGACTCTTCTGGGTGGTTGCCCAACTCTTGTCTCTCCAAACCATCTTTCATTGACCTGCCTAAAGTGCAGCCTCACTTCCGTTATTTCTCTACTCAGTAACCTTCAGTGGTTTCCTATTAGTACTTCTGCAACCAAGCTTCCCTTCATGGTGGCCCTAACCTCCTTCTCCATCACATCTCTACTCCAGCCCATAAATTCCAACTAGACTTAACCATTCCTTATTGAACTTCCCACATTTTACTATCTCCAGGACTTATTCATGGGGCTACCCCCCCACCCTCTGCCTGGAACACTCTCTCTGCTCCCCTAACATCCACAGATTAAAATCAAGTCCACCCATCGGAGATCATCTCCAATGACACCTCTTCCATAAAGACTTGTTCCCAATCCTTCCAACTAGTGATGAACCTACTTTCTAAATCCTGTGACACTGTCCGCCCCTTACCTTGTAGTGTCAACTCCAGAGAGTCTATAGCGACTTATGAGCAGCAGTCTGGTTGGAAGGGAAGGCCAGAGTCTGGCCTTAAAGCTGCATTTGCACAAACACTCTGTGTCACTATAATTATATGAGGACAGAGGCTGATGAAATGAAAAATGGAGCTGCTGAGGCTCCGCCCCCGCAAACCCCAGCTGCTAAGACTTCACTGCTCTGCCTTCCCTTCTCCCGCAGGACTGCAAGTGTCTTATGGGCAGAGACTGTGTTCCTCAAGTAAGCGCCTGCTCCAGGGTCCAGCACAGAGCCAGCTGTGGAATAACTGCTTGACACAAAACGAGCTGGGTTTATTAGAGCAGGCAATGCCTCTGGGATGCAACCCACCCCGTGCCGCTTCTTCAGGTCTATGCCCAGCGAGTTAAGTCCTCAGCATCCACTCCCTCCTTGTGTCTCACTGAAGCCAGGTGTGGGACGGCCAGTCCATCTCTCTTTAAGAGGCTCCTATGACAGCTCCTGACCTGCTTCTCCCTTAAGCCTCACTTCTTTTGAACCTGAATTTACCTGGAAAATCACGACGAAGTAGTACTCAATCCAAAGTGACGGTTGAGGTGCCAGCCCTCCGTGGAGAGCCACGCCAGTTCACTGCACGCTGCCAGCTGGGAATAAGCCTTGATCAGCTCCATCGGGAATTCACTTTCAGAGGGTGCACTCTCGCCTACAGGTGCCACCCCTTTCCAGAAACAACTCCGTGCTCCACACCCCAGTAACACAGGGCTTCCTGCACTGGAGGGTGGCGCCTCCTCCCAAAGGCTCCAGCCTGATCCGCCTCACACACACGGCACATTCCCAGTAGACTAAGGCTCACTGTGGAAACCAGAAGCTTGCGCAAGGGACTTGGAGTGAGCATCCAGGGCTGTACCTATCCCTCGCAAACAGGAGAAAAGAAAAAAGTAGCCGAGAAGGGATAAAAACCCCAGCCCTCCCATTTTCCTCTATAAATGTAACCTCTCCCAGCAACTCTGTACACGGAACAAGAGAGAAACTTACGGATATTAGTCTCAGGCTGCGTTAGACCTTCACTCCCCTCCACACCCCTTTTTTCATAATGGCTTTAATTTTTTTTTAACTCTTGGACTCAGGTTAGCCCATTTCCTGTTCATCTTTTTTAAGGAATTGAGATCCTTTGCAGTAAAGAAAGACAAGCATTCCCTGGAGCTTGATATTAGGAGTGTTTCTAGATGGTTGCTTGAGAGCATGTACATTTGTTCATTTGCACCCTAAACACACCCCATGGCCTCATTTAAGTCTGACTGCTCATGTGTGCATCGCAACTGCCTTTGCCTGGTTCCAACTTAATCAAGCACTTCAATGAGTAACATTCATATTCGTTGTCTCCTCCACAGGAGCGGGTGCTCATCAAGGTAAATAGCAGCTAGCTGTCTCCACGGCCTTTGGTTAAGCTGGGAATCGTCTGTCCTCATCTAGACAGTGAACTGTTTGTCCCCCAAGAAGGGAAAACCCTGCTGGGTCCTTTCCAAAGGTTTCATTTTAAAATGTTTCACTTACATACCTTTTTTAAAAGACAAGGGAGTTGGACAAGCAGTAAGAAATTGTCTGTTTGGGTGATAGTGATTCAGAGATTCTTGTGGCATGCCTGGCACTATACTAAATGCTGGGGACGCAATGAGGACTCCAAGTGGTCCAGACTCCTGCCCTCAATGTGTTTACAGTCTGATGGGAGAAGAACACACTAGGTAAGGGTCATGCTAACCAGTGCATAACTGCAAAGTGAGATCACTGTTAGGAAGGGAAACATGTGTTGCTGGAATAGCCATTCCCTAAGGACGAAAGGTTACAGCTGAGTTCAAAGACAGAGGAAGGAAGAAATCCGTTTTCCCCAACTGTTAGAGCTGGATCTCTCCCCCTCCCGCTTCCTCTCCCAACATCTAGTACAACTCCTCTACTTATAGGTGAGGAAACTGAGGCCCAACAAAGCTAAAACTCTTGCCCAAGGTCAGAGCTAATTATAGAAACCAGCGATCCCAGTACCCAATCTCTTCCTGCTAAATCACATGGATTTTATTTATATCCCAGCTATTGACTACCTCAATGCCAATAAAACACAGAATATAGAGTTCAAACCACATCCCTCAGGACCACAAGCATAAACCACGATCACGTTTTAATGTAGATAATACCTTTTCATTTTGCAAATCCAGAGGTCTCATCACATCCAAATCCAAAGACAGCTTGTTTTCTGTTTAAAAAAAACGCCAAGGGCATCACCCCGTCTGAAATGGGCTGGCCAATTTCTCCAGCCGCGCGACGCTAGCAGGGGCGTGAGCTGTGTGCTCGGGCTGACTTCAGGGCCCAGCTGCGGTTTCAGATTTTGCGGGGCGACGGGGTGGCTCCTTGTGTGCCACTGCAGGGATCCGGATCTTTCTCTGGATTCCGGAAGCCTCTGGGGAAATTATCGCAGCTCAAGTGGCCGTGTTCTCGAAAGTGTGTGCGTGCGCCACGCGGTGAAACATTTCTTTTGAAAAACCCGTGAGAATCCACTTGCAATCCGCGCGTGTGCTGGTAAAAGGGCAGAACAAGGAGGAGAAAGACCGCAGCGGAGGACACCTCGACCCTAGGTGACCGCTGGGGAGCGGCTGCAAGGTGGAGGGGACGTGGCGCGGTCGTCTTTATTCTGTAGATAATGCCTCAGCTTTGTACGCAGCACCGTATTCGTGCACTACACATTTAACATACGTGGGTTAGTTTTCCAACAGAAGCGCCTTAAAACAAACATCTCAGTCTGCAACAAACGTGTGTCTCTGGAGAGAGCAGCGGCGTTTCTCCTGGAAGCCAAAGTCTATTCCAGAAACCTCAGAGCAGCTGCTCCCGATCCCGCCCCGGTCCCTGACCCTTGGACCACCTTGGAAAGGATGATGGAAACCTGCTCTCCAGGGCTCCCAGGGGAACATTAGGAAAGTTGGAGGCGCCTCGAGGGTCGCCGCACTTGTCGCCCGCGCCCCCCTGACCCGGGCGCGGTTTAGGGAAGTCTCGATTTGCAGCGTGCCCACCCCCAGCCCACCCTTAAACCGGTGCTGATGCGGGAAGGTGCAGCCGCGAAGGGC
>SJYC01051932.1:0-62298 GCA_006408675.1 Madoqua kirkii
ATGTCTTAGAGGGATACTCTTCCCAAAGTCTGCCACCCAGGAAGAGAGGTATACCCAGATGAAACTGATCCTAGAGTGCAGGCTTATTGGCATCTCTTCCATGAAACAAAAGGGCACCCCTCCTTAAAGATCACTGTTCTAGAACTTGACGTATAACATCAAGTGTAAGTTCACCCAACTTTTAAGTGTCTGCAGTGTCCTTGTGGCTCTCAAGGAGAATGGCTTTGCTTTTCAAACAGCATTCATTGTTTATTCATTCAACAAACTTAACAGAGACTTAAAGAGGGGAGATCCAGCCTTTCAGATGACAGGCCTCTCCTTTCCTCGTTTTGACTGAGTGACAGTTTCAGCCTCCCTTCCCTTAGCAACATTGCTCTGAAGAGCGATGAACTGGACCGTGGAAAAAATTAAGGACTGCCTTGCCCAAGTGTGCAGACAAAGTCAGTCAGAAGTCAGTTTCCTTGGTGAAAAAATGAATATCTTTTAAAAGGGTGACAGTTTCTTAGCCAGATCTGACCCATAAAGAGAAAATGCTATATCACATCAGAGCCTAAGGATCAGGAGGCAAGAATGCCCACTGAGGTGTGAAACTTTATAATTCTAAGGGCTGGAAGAAAAAGAAATTTTTTGATTTGGGCAGAAATTGGGGGGAAAAATTGCCAAGTGCACATATCTTTTATAGCCCCCTTTGAAAGATTTAAGAATTTGTCTCTGGAGCTTAGAGGGTAAAGAATCTGCCCATAATGTGAGAGACTTGGGTTTGATCCCTGGGTTGGCAAGATCCCCTGGAGAAGGGAATGACTGTCCACTCCTGTATTCTTGCCTGGAGAATTCCATGGACAGAGGGCTACAGTCTGCAGGGTTGCAGAGTCGGACATGATTGAATGGCTAACAGTTTCATCAATTCTGCAACCATTGTGGAGAAGGAAATGACCACCCACTCTAGTATTCTTGCCTGGATAATCCCATGGACAGAGGAGCCTGGTGGGCTCCAGTTCATGGAGTTGCAGGAGTCGGACACAACTTAGCAACTAAACCACCACCACCAAAAGATTAAAAGTAACTGCTACTTGACAAACATAAATGCGTGCTGCTGCTGCTGCTGCTGCTGCTAAGTCGCTTCAATCGTGTCCGACTCTGCATGGGATCTGCAGCCTACCAGGCTGCCCTGTCCCTGGGATTCTCTAGGCAAGAACACTGGAGTGGGTTGCCATTGCCTTCTCCAGTGCATGAAAGTGAAAAGTGAAAGTGAAGTCGCTCAGTCGTGTCCTCCATCCATGGGATTTTCCAGGCAAGAGTACTGGAGTGGGGTGCCATTGCCTTCTCCGTGTGCTACATACCTTATAAAATTATTATATCCAGATTTACTACAGTAAAGAATGAAAGCGCTGCAGACACTGTTTATGCAGAAAACTATGATAAAATTGCCAGTTGAGTTTACTTTTCTTTTTTCAATTGTTTTGTTTAAAGCAACACTCCACAATGAAGAGCTTTCAGGAATCAGGATCCTGGGTTTGTCAAAGTCTGAAAATCTGGGAGAAAGTTAAAAACAAAAGATTCCGTCAACAATCTGGTAAAATACAGCTAAGTCTTTTAGAATCTGTGTCCTTCACAGCACACGTAGCAGGATGAGTGTATACGCGTTCACTTCTATCTCACCAGGGCATCTTGTGGGCTTCCCAGGTGGCGCTAGTGGTAAAGAACCCACCTGTTGATGCAGGAGACGAAAGAAACTCGAGTTCAGTCCCTGGGCCGGGACGATCCCCTGAGGGGAGGGCGTGGTAACCCACTCCAGTATTCTTGCCTGGAGAATCCCGTGGACAGAGGAGCCTGGCGGGCTGCAGTCCCTGGAGTTGCGAAGGGTGGGACACGACTGAGCAACTAAGCATGCCCACACGCACAGGAACAAATCCGCTGGGCTGCTGAGGGCTTAGCTAAGCTACCCCGTGGTACCGCTGCCTCCGCATCTGTTTGGTTTGGCCAGGAGGGCTGTGGGGAGCTTAAATTGACACCAGCCCCCTCATGCAAGTGCATGCCCTAAATAGCAGCCAGGGGTCAGGATCCACAGTCTCTCCTTCTCCCCAGGACCCACTGCTTGTGCCCCTCCTTAGCTGAGACCCCCTTCTGGCTCACTAGAAGCCCACTTTTTTGGTCTGAATTGACCGATCTGGCCTGGAACCTCAGCACCCTCCACCCACGGCCCCTAAAGGCGTGTGCCCCGAGTCCTGTCTGTCTGTTCGCCCTTGGCCGTGACCTCCCCGTGTGGCCCCCTGAGGTACAGCAGGTCCGTCCTGCAGGACCTGTGAGTGGTCACGTCCTTATTTCAGTTTATCCCGTGGTGAACCGTGGCTTCCCACCTGGCAGCCGGCGCGCCGCTGACAGTGGATACACCCCGCGTCAGAGTGGGGATTTGACAGATCCTTGCACAGAAGCACGCGGGAGTGTGAGTTTCATTCACAGAGTCTCACAGCTACCAGGTTCCCTCAAAACAGCAGGTACCTTAAAGAGAGTGAGAATTCGTGTTTGTTTGGAAGTTTGGGTGCATAACTTTCACTTGTGTGCTGAGCTGTACTTAGTCACTCAGTCGTGTCCGACCCTTTGCGACCCCATGGACTGCAGCCCACCAGGCTCCTCCATCCATGGGATTCTCCAGGCAAGAGTACTGGAGTGGGGTGCCATGCCCTCCTCCAGGGGATCTTCCCAGTCCAGGGATCAAACCCAGGTCTCCCTTATTGCAGGTAGATTCTTACCATCTGAGTCACATTTAATTTAATATCCTTTATGGAAAAGAGGTAAAATATAAATAATAAACAGATTTTTAATACAACTGTGTTTTCTCACGTGGGCTTCCATTTATGCGAGCGCAAAGAAATACAGAGCCTATAGGAGTTTCCCGGTGGCCTCATGGTTAGGATTTGGTATTTTCACTGCTGTGGTCCAGGTTCAATCCCTGGTCAAGGAACTGAGATCCTGCAGCCTTCATGATGGGGCCAAAATTTAAAAATTGGAACTGCAGAGCTTGAGGACTAGCTCACCTGCAGACGTGCGGAGGTCCGTGATCGCTTCCCTCACAGGTCCAGACCTGCTAACAATCCCTCACTGCTAGGTTTGGTAGGTCATTTCTGCCACAGAACAAGGAGTTCATGGGAGTTTATGTTGTGGGCTTCCCTGGTGGCTCAGAGGTTAAAGATTCTGCCTGCGTTGCGGGAGACCTGGGTTCGATCCCTGGGTTGGGAAGATCCCCTGGAGAAGGCAATGGCATCCCACTCCAGTACTCTTCCCTGGAGAATCCCCTGGACGGAGGAGCCTGGTAGGCTACAGTCCGTGGGGTCGCAAAGAGTCAGACACGACTGAGTGACAAACTACTACTAACTACTACATTAGTCTGTACAGCTAAAATAGTTTGAAAGTCAAATTTCTGGATGCCTGTTTCAAAGTGCTCCCCTAGCAAACAGATGCTATTGGCAGAGTCTGCTGACTTCAGGGGTGCATTGCTAGGGAACGGATTCTTCCCTACATGAACACACCCGGGCCAAGAGTCAGTGAGGGCAAAGCAAAGCCAAGCCAAGATGGCGCCCAAACCAAACCAAGATGGCGCCCGAGTCTTCCCTTTCTGGGTCAGTGACCAGTCTCTAGATGGAAGCCCATCTGATTTCGAATTTAAGACAGGCTCTGAATGGCTTGAGGTCTGAAGGGACTGAATTGGTATTATAGATAGCATTCCCTAAATATCTTACTGTGTAATATTTACCTGTCAGTCAGAGGCTGTCAGCTTCGCAGATGCCTCAGGTGGTAAAGAACCCTCCTACCAATGCAGGAGATGAAGACAGGAGATGAGGGTTCAGTCCTTGGATCAGGAAAGATCCCCTGAAGGAATAAATGGCAACCCGCTCCAGTACTCTTGCCTGGAGAATCCCAGGGACGGAGGAGCCTGGTAGGCTACAGTCCATGGGGTCGCTGAGGGTTGGACACGACTGACCAACTTCACTTTCACTTTGATTCACTGGAGAAGGCAATGGCAACCCACTCCATTGTTCTTGCCTGGAGAATCTCAGGGACGGGGGAGCCTGGTGGGCTGCCGTCTATGGGGTCGCACAGAGTTGGACATGACGGAAGCGACTTAGCAGCAGCAGCAAGTGCTCTATGAAAACTCTATGAAAACTTGACCTAAAAATACCTAAAAGAAAGAAAAAAAATTCTCTATTTCAACTTCCTAAGTTTTTGTGGGGATCGAGTAGGGAAGATGGTTCAGGAAAATTTTTCTTTTCTTAAAACACTTTAATATCTTTGTTTATGGAAAACAGTATATCTCTAAACATATGTGCATCTCTAATCATGAGCCATCATTATATATATGGAGCGTATTATTTGACTAACAGGAAAAAGTAAACCCTGGTGAAAATGAGAAATAAGTATGATTTGGTGGGAAAAACACTGGACTCGGCACCACAAGACCTGGGTTTGAACCTCTCCCTGCCATTTATATTCTCAGTGACCTTGGACAAGTCACTTAATCTCCCTGAGTCTCAGTCTCCTCATTTTGAACAGCTGTGTCCATCCCATTGTTGAAATGACCCTACAGTTACGTGGGAGACTTTGTCTTATAGTGGTTGCTCAACAAAACTTGAGTATAACTGATAATGCACTTAGAACCCACCCAGAGGTCAAGGTTTTCTAAAAGTGCACTAATTCAGAAAGATAACATGTGCCCCAGTATTCACAGCAGCATTACTTAAAATTGCCAAGATGTCAAAGCGTTTGCAGCAACATAGATAGACTTGGAAGGCATTATGCTAAGTGAAGTACATCAGACAGAGAAAGACAAACACTGCGTCACACCACTTACATGTGGAAGTTTAAAGATATAGCAGACTAGTGAATGTAATGAAATAAGAAGCAGCAAACTCCCAGCTACAGAGAACAAACGGAGGTTGTCAGTGGGGGTGGGGGAGTGGGAGGTACAAAGCACTGGGTGTGAGATAGGATGTACCTGTAAGGATGTACTTGTGCAACATGAGAAAGAGAGCCGATATTTTGTAATAATTATAAATGGAATGTGACCTTTAAAAATTATATGAAAAGTAATTTTTTCATTTAAAAAACAAAATAAAAGTCCTTGGGGGAATTTGCGGATTTCCCCCCAATTCCCACACATCCAAAGACTCGTAACCTATAGTAGATACTTTGTTACAATCAAAACAACGGTTCTTATTGGTAATATAAGACTAGCATTGGCAATTACTTATCAACACTTACTCTGTTCCTAGCATCTGTTCTAAGTGGTCTATCACTGTGTTAACTCATTTAATCTTCACAATAATCCTAAGAGGCAGCCAAAGTATATGCCCATTTTTCAGTTGGGATAACTGAGGTTTAGAGTATCTGTTCAGACTTTATGTTCTTAGCCAGCATGCTATACTGACTCTCTAATGTAAAAGTGAAGACATTCCCTCAGCCTCCAACAAGTTAAAAAAAGAAAACCATGGTAGTAGAGAAAATGTCACGTAAAGCAATACACTGGTTTTTTCCTAGGTTGGCGCCCTTTCCTGCCACCCATCAGCTGGGGATCTTCTTTATTTCAGCTTTGCCTTAGCCATTCTAAACAGTTTTGAACTTGATGAATAACTTGGTTATCTGTTCCTATTGCTAAATGCCTGTGGTATTTGGGCTTGGCACCAACTTGTTCATTAATCCAAATACCGTGGCCTTCTGCTGGTTGGGAGGGATGCAGACGCACGTCAGTTCAAACAGTTGCCATTTGGTGGATAAATGGGTCCAAGCTGGTTCTTCTCCCAAGAACTTACTGGAATGAGAAGAGGAACATACTGGGTGGTCTGTTCTCCCTTATAGGAACCTGAGGCATCTTAGTATAGGCACCCCAAAGTTGTTTTAAAACAACAGGCTACTAAGCGTTTTCAAGGTGTGGTTTCAGGTATACGGTCATATTGCTGGGAATGATTGCTGAAGAATTTCATGCTGGCACTAAAACATACAAAATGGCACTTTTCAGATAACATTTCCTACTTGCTCATCAACATTTCGCTTAGAGGAACCCAGAAATGGTCCAGGTGGGGCCCCAGAGTGGCTCCTCGGAGTCAGGTGTGGGCAAGGCCATTTAGTTACAGAGCTAATACCTGTCACTATACCAGCTGTGAAGCTGGGAGATACCACCCCTCAGGGGAGTGGGGCACCCAGGTCACGATTCTGTAGATTGAGAAGCTGCGGGTCCAGAGATAGGATGGGACAGGGCCACACAGCTAGATGGAGAACTGCCCCAAACCCCAGGTCTCGCTCTTTCTCCACATCCACTTCAGTGTCTAAGAACTCTCAGTCTCGGGCTTCCCTGGCGGCCCAGTGGTTAAGACTCCACACTTCCACTGCAGGGGGAGCAGGCTCGACCCCTAGTAAGGAAGCTAAGATCCCGCATGCCGCACCGTGCCGCCAAAAAAGGGAATAAATAAAAACTCTCGATCTCAACCCTGACAGGTAAGCAGTTCACAAATGTTATTACTCCCTCCTGACCTTTGCAGGCAGAATTGGCAGCTGTAGACCAACTGGTAGGTGTGTGCTGGAGTCATGGACAAGAACTGGAGCGGAAAGTGAGGCAGACTTCCATAAATGAAACT
This sequence comes from Madoqua kirkii, assembly GCA_006408675.1. NCBI lineage: Eukaryota > Metazoa > Chordata > Mammalia > Artiodactyla > Bovidae > Madoqua > Madoqua kirkii. The sequence continues at coordinate 6,627 of SJYC01051932.1, forward strand.
CCAGCTGTATACTAGCTGACAGTCCCATCGAGGGAGAAAGGGAAGATGTAGCAAAAGAAAGAATGAAGCTACTCCAGGAGCTGACTGAGAGTCGAAGCCATCAAGAAGGAGAGGTACAAACAGATGAAAGGAGGGGCTTACATCATGGAAATGTGACCCCAGAAACTCTTAGTGGATCGTCTGAAGGCCTCCAGCTCAGCCTGAGATGAGACTGGGGCATCTCAAAGGGAATCCTTCCTTCTGTCCTGAGTAAGATACACGTATTAATAGATGGACAAGGGTCAGTAGAGGCAGGCAGAAAACCCACCATCTCTGTGCCTGGGCAGGAGCCAGTGAGCTCATCAGAGGTGGCAGGTGACGGCTGGGAGTCACCCAGACCTGCCCAAACCCCACTCAGCCAGCTGGATGATCTGACGCAGATTACTTACCTTCCGCCTAAGTTGGGGTAAATGTGGATTTACTAACTTACAGATGAGAGAAGACAGAATAAGTGTTTTTGAAAAATGGGAATTAAGTCCAGGAGAAAAAGAGGATGTAATTTTTTTTAAGGCCGTTTGCATTCCTCATGTGGACTATTTTATTTATTTTCATTTAGTTTTAAAGTGGGGTATAGCTGACTCTGCCGACATAGGTCCATATAGTCAAGGCTATGGTCTTCCTGGTCACATACAGTTGTGAGAGCTGGACTGTAAAGAAGGCTGGGCACTGAAAACTGATGCCTTCAAACTGTGGTGCTGGAGAAGACTCCTGAAACTCCCTTGGACAGCAAGGATCTCAAACCAGTCAATCTTAAAAGAAATCAACCCTGACTACTCACTGGAAGGAGACTGATGCAGAAGCTGAAGCTCCAGTACTTTGGTCACCTGATGCAAACAGCCTGGTGCACCATGACTGATGTAATGGACGTGAGCTTGGGCAAACTGTGAGAGATGGTGAGGGACAGGGAGGCCTGGCGTGCTGCAGTCCCTGGGGTCGCAGAGTCAGACACGACTGGGCAACTGAACAACAACAGCAACATAGCTGGCGTACAGTATTATATGTTACAGGTGTATGATATAGCGATTCACAATTTGTACACGTTATTCTCCATCTATACTTATTACAGAATATTGGCTGTATCGCCCATGTTGTACAATATTCCTTGAAGCTTTTTGATGCTTAATAAGTTGTATCTCTTAATTCCTTACCCTGTCGTGCCCCTCCCCACTCCCCTCTCCCCACAAGTAACCCTTAGTTGGCTCTCTGTAAATCTGGGTCTGCTCCTTTGTTCACATGGACTGTTTGATATTTAAATCTCTCTCTACGGACATATATCCCCTTTGGCTGGGGAACTCAGTTCTTAGTCTCTTCAGCTCCTGCCATGAGTGGAGGGACTTACAGGGCTATTTCACTGAGCGACAGAATGAAATAGGAAATACCCACTGGGAAGGGAGCATTTGGGGGCTTGCTAATACTTTTTGGTAAAATGATAGCTAGCTAGCTACAGAAATCGATTGATTGATTGTTTTTATGTGTGCTTGTATGCATACGGAAATATCTAGAAAGATACACATGAAACTGTAAATAGTCATGACCTCCAGGGATAGTGAAGTGATTTCATTTAATAGGAAATTGACTTTTTTTTAACATGTGTATAATACTGTTTCAGTTTCTTAAAATAAACTTGATGTTAGATTGAAGAACACAGAAAGTCCAGGAAATTTGCTCTCTCTGTTTTCTTAAAAAAAAAAAAATCCTTTTTATATCTTTCCAGCACTGTGAATATGCATATACATGCCTACCAGCAGGGGTGTGCTTCTGGAAAGTTCTGGGGCAGACACTCCATGCAGAAGTCCCATGCCAACCTGGTCCTCCAAAGAGGACCCCTGAGCAGGGGTGCCACCCCACGGAGCAGTCTGATGTGCTTTGTTCACAGGGTGGGATTTTGGCAGACGGTATTCTAGTCTTGAGGCCAATAGTGATGTAGCTGTCACCATGCCTGGTACTAATGATGCCCTCCTCTGCAGTCAGTGGTCCAGTTCCTTAAAGAAGCTACTGACTGAACCCCAGTTCTGAAAGACTCCCTAGCCTTGTTAAGTCCCAAGTTGATTTGTGGCAACCGAATGGGAAATAAATATGAGGCTCCTGAGATACCACACAAACACCCCTCTCAAGAGTCCTCAAAACTAGAATTCTTTATCTCCACCACTGACTGCCCGCCTGGGGTTCCAGGAGGGGGTGCCGAACTGTCTGCTGCTCATCTTGAGACCCCCCAAAACCCGCTCAGAGCCCAGTACTCAGTGAGTGTTTGTTGAATGAATGAAACAGGAAAACTGATTAAAAGAATCTGCCTTGTAGAGTGGAGGGATCTTACTAACCTGATCATGGATGTCAAAAGACACATGAGGAGTTTTAGTTGCTCAGTTGTGTCCAACTCTTTGCGACCCCATGGACTGTAGCCCGCCAGGCTCCTCTGTCCATGGGATTCTCCAGGCAAGAATACTGGAGTGAGTTGCCATTCCCTTCTCCAGGGGATCTTCCCTACCCAGAGACTGAACTCGGGTCTCTTGCATCGTAGGCAGATTCTTCACCATCTGAGCCATCAGGCAGGCAAAAGACATATCCAAGAGCAAATAAAATCTGCTAATGTGTTAAATCCATTGAGAGGTTTCAAAGAGAAAGTGAAATGTTTATTCAGTTTCTAAAGAGAGCCATTGGAATGTCAGGGAAAGGTGTGTTTCAAAAATTCCATTAAAATATCGTAAAAAAAAAAATCTGCATGTTTTAATTAGTACGAATAAGCATCCCTCGGGATGAGAGACAGAGCTCAGAACCAAGAAAGCAGTGTGCACACAGAGAAAGGAAGCCTGAAGCAAAGAAGAAGAAAGAAAAACCAGATAAGCCAAAACGGGAACACACTCCAAGGCTTTCCAGAATCAACGGTAAAGAGGTTTCTTGATGCCAGAGTAAGGACAGTGAGAACCATACTTTGGAAAAAGAGAAGCAGAGAGATTCCTAAGTCGTCATGGAAACAAACAGGTCAAGGAAAGCCTGTGGCCCTCTACCCCAGGACCATCTGGAGGAAAGGGAGAAGTGGCAATTAAAGATGGCAGTCATATCTCGGTGGCCAAAAAAGGCAACTTTCCTTCCACACTGGCCCTCGCCCAAGGGCGTACATGCCGGGCCTCCTGCCCACAAAGGGAGCCCACCCATCCAGGAAGGGTCACATTTAACAGTCACTTTGGTGGAACAGATACTAAAAAAGTAGTGTCGGCAGGCACTTTGTAAAGTCCTAATTAACTGGCCAAAGCACAACACATTTTCTGAAAAGAGAACATGAAACTGGACCAGTCATCTATTAGCATTCCTTGAGGAGGTAGAAACAGGCCTGGAGACACACAGGGAAGAATTATGTTTAGACGTTCAGAATTCCTTCTGACAAAGTTCCACCCCAAAGGTCATTTCCAACAGTAAGTTCCTCCAGAATGCACGGGGAAATCGCCATGAATTGGAATTTCCTTAGAGATAGGAAACAAAAAATATGATAAACAGGTACTTTTCTACATGGAGAATTATAAACAGTGGGGATCCCCAAGGAGTGCCAGTGCTCCCAGACTTTAAGTGTCCATAGATCATCTGGAGGAATGAATGGTTCCAGGCCTGGAGATGAAATGGTTCCAGACTCTGTGGAGAGATGGCAAACAAATGCTGATCAACTGCAGGACCAGTTTATGAGTTTACAAGAAGATGCATATTAAGCTTTCACAGGGGCACGCCTCATCCAGTGCGTTTAGGAAAACATAATCCAAATTACAAAAATAACAGACTGTGTCCAGGCTGTTTATAGCTCCCAAGGAATCTTGAGGGTCTTTGCAAAATGTTTGTTTGCTAAAGGCCATGCAGGACCAAGCATTCAGAAATGGTATTGGACACTAAGCCAAAAATAGTGCTCTCCCTGGGCTCTGCCCAAACCTGGCAGTTTTATGACCTTCTCCTAGAGAAAAATATCTCAGAACTGTAGGAAGGTGAGTAATCACGCAAACAGAAGGCTTTCCCTACAAGCTGGCGTGCTTTGTTCTTGAAGGATGTCCACATGGAAAGATGAAGCCAGCAAGGTGATATGATCAAAATCTATAAAACCTTAAAGGTTCTGTACAGACTGAGCAGCTCTAGTCCATCAAATCTGAGAGGCCAGGCTCACCGTAGCCCTTGAAGTCTGGAAGAGGAATTTGAGCTGTATGATGCAGGGAACTTAAATCCGGTGTTCTGTGACAACTTAGAGGGTTGGCATGGAGTGAGAGGTTGGAGGGAGGTTCAAGACGGAGGGGACCTATGTACACCCATGGCCAGTTCATGTTGATGTATGGCAGAAACCAACACAATATTATAAAGTAATTGTCCTCCAATTAAAACTATTTTTTTAAAGGGAATTTGAGGGATAAATACAAAAGAGGATTCAGTTCAGTTCAGTCACTCAGACATGTCCGACTCTTTGCGACCCCATGAATTGCAGCACGCCAGGCCTCCCTGTCCATCACCATCTCCTGGAGTTCACTCAGACTCACATTCATCGAGTCCGTGATGCCATCCAGCCATCTCATCCTCTGTGGTCCCCTTCTCCTCTTGCCCCCAATCCCTCCCAGCATCAGAGTCTTTTCCAGTGAGTCAACTCTTCGCATGAGGTGGCCAAAGTACTGGAGTTTCAGCTTTAGCATCATTCCTTCCAAAGAAATCCCAGGGCTGATCTACTTCAGAATGGACTGGTTGGATCTCCTTGCAGTCCAAGGGTCTCTCAAGAGTCTTCTCCAACACCACAGTTCAAAAGCATCAATTCTTCGGCGCTCAGCCTTCTTCACAGTCCAACTCTCACATCCATACATGACCACAGGAAAAACCATAGCCTTGACTAGACGGACCTTTGTTGGCAAAGTAATGTCTCTGCTTTTGAATATACTATCTAGGTTGGTCATAACTTTTCTTCCAAGGAGTAAGCGTCTTTTAATTTCATGGCTGCAGTCACCATCTGCAGTGATTTTGGAGCCCAAGAAAATAAAATCTGACACTGTTTCCACTGTTTCCCCATCTATTTCCCATGAAGTGATGGGACCGGATGCCATGATCTTTGTTTTCTGAATGTTGAGCTTTAAGCCAACTTTTTCGCTTTCCTCTTTTACTTTCATCAAGAGGCTTTTGAGTTCCTCTTCACTTTCTGCCATAAGGGTGGTGTCATCTGCATATCTGAGGTGATTGATATTTCTCCAGGCAATCTTGATTCCAGCTTGTGTTTCTTCCAATCCAGCGTTTCTCATGATGTACTCTGCATAGAAGTTAAATAAGCAGAGTGACAATATACAGCCTTGACGTACTCCTTTTCCTATTTGGAACCAGTCTGTTGTTCCATGTCCAGTTTTAACTGTTGCTTCCTGACCTGCATACAGATTTCTCAAGAGGCAGGTTAGGTGGTCTGGTATTCCCATCTCTTTTAGAATTTTCCACAGTTTATTGTGATCCACATAGTCAAAGGCTTTGGCATAGTCAAGAAAACAGAAAGAGATGTTTTCTGGAACTCTTGCTTTTTCCATGATCCAGCAGATGTTGGCAATAAACAACTGAGTTCCGTAAAGTGTGGTACAGGGAAAATTTATTCAAATGTGAGGAGTGAAGGAGGCTCAAGAAATTTTGCCAGTTAATGAGTTTTTCCCGCTGAAAAAAGAAAGTGCCATTTCCCACTCCAGAGGATCTTCATTTCCTGCGCGATCCATTACCACTAGCGCCACCTGGGAAATCCAGTGGATTAACAGCCATTGACAACACAATGGAAACAGTGATAAACTCTTTTCTTGGGCTCCAAAATCACTGCAGCCATGAAATTAAAAGATGCTTGCGCCTTGGAAGAAAAGCTATGACCAACCTACACAGCATATTAAAAAGCAGAGACATTACTTTGCCAACAAAGGTACGTCTAGTCAAAACTATGGTTTTTCCAGTAGTCATGTATAGATGTGAGAGTTGGACTGTAAAGAAAGCTGAGCACCGAAGAATTGATGCTTTTGTACTGTGGTATTGGAGAGGACTCTGGAGAGTCCCTTGGACTGCAAGGAGATCTAACCAGTCAATCCTAAAGGAAATCAGTCTTGAATATTCATTGGAAGGAGTGATGCTGAAGCTGGAACTGTAGTACTTTGGCCACCTGTTGCAAAGAACTGACTCCTTAGAAATGACCCTGATTCTGGGAAAAATTGAAGGCAGGAGGAGAAGGGGATGACAGAGGATGAGATGGTTGGATGGCATCACCGACTTGATGGACATGAGTTTGAGCAAGCTCTGGAAGTTGATGAAAGACCGGGAGGCCTGGCATGCTGCAGTCCGTGAGGTCACAAAGAGTTGGATACAACTGAGCAACTGAGCTGAACTGACAACACATCCTTGCACTTCTGAGGATGGCAAAAATACTTCCAGGACCAGTGTTGGACCTTAGCTTTCTCCTGATTGGTCGGGAATCTACCTAGACATGAGAAGACCCAAAATCAAACCAGCTTCAGCAAAACTAGGACTTTGTTGGCTCCCATAGCTGGAACAGGCTCTTAGTGGCTCCGAGGAGCTAAGACAAAGCTTCAGGGAGAATCACACACTAAAGAGTGGTGTGGGGACGGTTACCCCTGAAAATCTCCATCAGTTCCTGAAAAGCTCACCAGACACAGTTCAAGTTTAATAATAAAGATATATATATATGCCAACTCTGCAGATACAGCTTCAACCCACAGCACTCAACAACACTCACCTTTCTGTCAGATTACTATCCCCAGATCCATCTTACCGAGGAATCAGAGATCAGAACTAGGCACTTCCCCATGGCAACAGTCTCAGGGCAGGTTCTGATTGGTCAGCGTGGGTCACATGCCAGTCTCTGCTTTAGTGAAAGCGGTCATTGGGTTCTCTGTCTTGCCTGGACTTTAAGTCCAAGAGGATGAGCTGATTGACTCAACCTGGGTCTTATGTGCACCCAAGGTTGATGGAGGGTAACGGAACTTAAAACTTACAAGTCCTTACACATTTGTCACCTGGGAGAGATCATTAAAAATGCAGACATCCAAGGCCTACCTCCTGAGATTCAAATTCAGATGCTCCAAGTGGCACCTGCATGCTAAGTCGCTTCAGTCGTGTCTGACTCTTTGCCACCCTATGGACTGTAGCCTGCCTGGCTGCTCTGTCCATGGGGTTCTCCAGGCAAGAACACTGGGGTGGGTTGCCATGCTCTCCTCCAGGGGATCTTCCCGACCCAGGGATGAAAACTTGCTCTCCCAAGTTTCCTGCTTTGGCAGGCGGATTCTTTACCACTAGCACCACCTGGGAAGCCCTGAGTGGCACCGGGGCGTCTGAATTATTAAATCCCCTGAGATGGTCTCCCAAAGGAATAAATCCCTCTTCTTCAGGAGGCTTTGGGTGGGGCTCCTGATCTCTAAAGTTGCACACCCTTGCAGAGCACGTGCTGGCCTTGCAGAGGCTTCCCAGGCTCCTAGTCTCTGTGGCCTCACCTCTTTCTCCTATAGCCATCATCAAGACCTTCCAGCTCCTCAGACAAGCCATACCTTGGTAAATGGTATCTTTGGTGTTCCTTCTACCTGGACGCCCTGCCCTGTGCTCCTCCCTTGCCCACCACCTTCCCCTGGCACACACCCACACTGGGAAAACTTCCCACGCTGCACCCCAGACGGGGCTGGAGGCCCCCAGTGCCTATGTTCTGGGCCTCCCCGTCAGAGTCTGTTATTCCTTACTGAAAGAGATTGTTAAGTTTATCTGTCTTGCCTTGACTTTAAGCCCAGTGTGGACTTGCATCATTAGCATGAAAGACACATACAGCATGTCAGGGATGGGGTTTGATGTGCTTGGCTCTGCAGTTTATTAGCTGGTAATTGGGTGAGTACTTAAGTTCATCCAGCCTCAGTTTCTTCATCTGCAAAATGGGGATAATAATAGAACCTACCTTAGCGTAAAGTGTCTAGAAATGTAACGCACTTAGCCGGCACTGACATGATGTGAGAGCACATTGAAGCATAAACCATTGTGATTATCATTCTTTTCTAAATTATATTTATTTATGTGGCTGTGCTGGGTCCTTGCTGCTGCGTAGCCTCTTCTCTGGTTGTGGCAAGCAGGGGCTGCTCTCCAGTAGTGGTGCACAGGCCTCTCATTGCAGCAGCTTCTCTGGCTGCAGAGCACAGGCCCTAGAGCGTGGGCTCAGTCGTTGTGGCCTGCGGGCTTAAAATTGTTCTGAGGCATGTGGGATCTTTTCAAATCAAGGATCGAACCTGTGTCTCCGCACTGGCAGGTGGATTATTTATCACTGAGCCACCAGGGAAGCCCCTGTGAATCTTTGAAGATACTTCGCAAGATTTTGGGTCAGGCCTTCCCCAGGTAGTCAGCTGTTCACTTCTGACTTCTGCTTTCTCCCCTCACCTTCCTCTATTTCTAGCAACAGTTCAGAAGACAGGAATTGTCTTATTGATTGCTTTGTCCCCCAGGGACTAGCATGCACTAGTCCTACATATGTATTTTTTGATCGATGACTCAGGCCCTGGACTTGAGCACACCCTGTTCATACCCCAGAGGCTGGGGAAGCCAGAAGTCCCAATCCAGCGAAGGCTTCAACCTTACGTAGACCTTGCCTTCTAGGAGCCCTCTGCCCATTCATCACACAGCACCACGGCCCCCCAAGGTGGAAAGGGAGAGACGGAGGGATGATGGCTCGGTGGGGGCGCCTCCACAGCCAGACTGAGGGAAAGGGAGCCGAAGCCTGACAAAGTCTCCAGGGAAAACGCAAAAGTGGTCAGAAGGCAACGACAGCTTATAGTCTTCAGTCAGCTACACGCAGAGTTCAGTGAATTTCTATGGCAAACGGAGTGCTGAGTTTCCAAACCCAACATTTCAAGAATTTCTTATTTTTGCAGAGAGCCGGGGAGTTGTCAATAATAAGCTGGTTAGTTTGGCCAGTATAGACAGATTCCTCAAGGTCAACACAACCCCATATGGCTCTATTTGTGGCTGGATTTCTCTTCATAGTCTTAGCTGTGTGAAAGCCAAATCTCTCCTTTTACGATGTCCAAATTCAGCCTCACACATCTCTCCTTGTGAGAAGGAAGCCCTTTGTGTCCCCTGCCCAAATGATGCCCTTATGCGGAACTGGATCTCCTCCCCAAATGGCGGCCAGGCCCCAGCAGGAATACTGGGGCGCGTCCACGGCCCAGTGTCCCTCCCAGATTGTACAGGCACTCCTCATATCATTGCACTTCGCAGATACTGCTTTCTTAAAAAAAAAAAAAAATCGAAGGTCTTTGACCACCCTGCATCCAGCAAGTTTATCGATGCCATTTTTCCAGCAGCATCTGCTTCACAGGCCTTGCGTCTCTGTGCCTCATTTTGGTAGCTCTCTCAGTCTTTCAACCTTTCTCTTTACTGTTGACATTTGTTAGGTGGCCGGTGATCTTTGATATTACTCTTGCAGAAAGATTCCTGACTCGCTGAAGCCTCACTCAATGGTTAGCATTTTTTAGCAGCAAAGTATTTTTCTTTGTTTTGTTTTTTTTTCAATTTATTTTAATTGGAAGTTAATTACTTTACAATAGTGTGGTAGTTTTTGCCATGCATTCACATGAATCAGCCACGGGTGTACATGTGCTGCCCATCCTGACCCTCCCACCTCCCCTATCTCAGTTCGAGTGCTTAGGCGCTCGGTCGTGTCTCATTGTGACCCCGTGGACTGTAGCCCGCCAGGCTGCCCTGTCCACCGGATTCTCTAGGCAAGAATACTGGAGTGGGTTGCCATGCCCTCCTCCAGGGGATCGTCCCAACCCAGGGACTGAACCTTCGTCTTGTATATTTCCTGCATTGGCAGGCGGGTTCTTTACCACCAGTGCCACCTGGTATACATACTGTCTTTTTGACATAATATGACTGCATACTTAACAGGGTACTGCTGCTGCTGCTGCTAAGTCACTTCAGTCGTGTCCGACTCTGTGCGACCCCATAGACGGCAGCCCACCAGGCTCTTCGGTCCGTGGGATTCTCCAGGCAAGAACCCTGGAGTGGGTCGCCATTTCCTTCTCCAATTAACGGAGTACAGTTTCGTGTAAACAACTTTGCTATGCATTGGGAAGCAGAAAAAGATTCACGTGACCTGCTCAGATGCTTTGTACGTTTGCATTCAGTTGTAGGCTCGGGGTGACAGTATTACCAGCCTGCCCCTTACAGATGAAGACACTGCAGCGTAGACGCTCGGAGTCCTGCAGCCGAAGGCCGCCAGTCGGGCCAGGACAGTGCCTGCAGGGCCTGCTCGCGGGCCTCCTGCTCAGCCTCCCTGCGGGATCCCCGAGTCCCCTTCTCCGACCTGGAGACGCTGCAGCTGTGTGGGGGTGGGGCTGTGTGGGGGTGGGGCTGGTTTTACCGTCTGGCTGCTGGGAATGCTAATGGATCCTTTCTCTCTCATTAGCGAGCGGCTTTAGAACTAACTTGTGAAAGGCAGGATCGAGCAGAGGGTGTTAATTGGTGGACCTCAAAGGTGCCTCTGTGCAGTCTGGTTCTGGGCCCGCCTCACTGTGCTGGGGCCGTCCTGCGATTCTAGAGAATAAATTGTGGGTCTGGCTCCCGGTCGGGCCGGGCCTGAGAGGAATGCAATCCGAGACCTGGACCTTTCTTTGGACGAACCTCTAGCATTTTGCCAACGGGGGCTTAAAATAAATCCCTTTTTTTTTTTTTGGTGAGTGGGGAGGGGGTAATGATAATTAGGCAGAGCCTGCTGGACTGAGATCTGAGGGAAGCATGGTGGCGCTCCAGATTGTAAGGGCCAGCAGTGCCCATCATGGCATTTTGCCCTGAGGAGACAACGGCTGGCTTTTGCCCCGTGGCCTGGCTGGGTGAGTTGTTAGTATTCTTTCCTACCTGTTTTCTTGAAGCCAGGTTCAGCAGTTTGACTGCTTCCGGTTGCGGTTGCGTGCAGACCTAGGGTCCTCTTCCCCTGGCCCAGAGCTTTCTCCGCTGGCGCTTCACTCCCTTGGAGGCCGGCAGCGTCCCAAAGGCAGACACGCAGCCCTGCGGCCTCGGCGCCCGCGTGCTTAAGAGAAACATCGGAGTGGGATAAAAACTCAGAAGTCTTTTTCAAAGAACCAGATGAGTGGGCTTGGAAGTGAGGTGAGGGGTCACCGAAAGAGGAAGGGGTTTGACTAAAAACACTTGCTGTGGCCTGCTTGTGTTCCATCCAAAAGGCCTTTCTCAGGGGACCTTGCCAGTCTCTTAAATAGCCCAACAGCCGCAAGACAGCTGCGAGGCCTCGGGAATCTTGAGGAGGAGACATTTTACTCTTGGAAAAATAAGTGACCCAGTTAAAGGAAGTCACCACCCTGATGCCCTCCCAGGAGCGGCCTTGGTGGCCTTGCCCTGGCAGTGCCCCGCGCGCGCCCTGTGCACGGGGAACCGCAGCATCCACGTGTCGGGGTGGGGGTGGTGGGCAGGGGTCGCTACCCCGACGCCTCTGTTGGGCTCGCGGGCCCCCAGCTCGGGAGCCATGGGATGGGGGGTGGGGAGATCCCGAGGGCCACCCCCCCGCCCCACCCCGGACACATCAGAGGTGGACCTTTCAGCTTCCTGCACCCGGGCCACATCCGAGTGAGGCAAGAGCCCAGGTGTCAGTGGCGACTTTGAGACTGCAGTCTAGTTGCAAAGGGGTCCCGGGTTGGTTTTTTTTCAAGCTCAGTTTCTACTTAGGTGGGCCACTTTTAGGGAAGATGAGGGGGCGGGGGTGCCGCGCGGCCAAACTTGCACGCTGCGGGGCTTGGCCGTCTCGGGGGGCTGGGACCCTTCCCGGGTGTACAGCCGCGGGGTTCGGGGCGCCGCGGCGCGCCCACAGTCCCCGGCTTCCCCGAGTCCCCGCGGCCAGCGCCAGGGCGCGGTCCCCGCCCAGCTCCTCTCCGCCCGCCCCCCGCGGGCAGCGCTGAAACCCGAGCTCGAGGGGGCGGGCCGCGCGGCGGCGGGGGCCGCGGGGCAGCGCCGACATTGGCGGGGAGCCGGGCGATGGCTGGCGAGGGAGGGGCGCGCGGGGCGGGGGGGCGCGCCGGGCGCCCGCGGCCGAGGTGGACCGAGCCTCCCGGCTCGCAGCTCCCGCCGGCGGAGCGAGGCCGCCCTTTCTCGGCAGCGTGATTTATCTGCTTCTTCTTTTTCTCCTGAACTCTTCTTCCAGGGAGAGGCTAGTGGTAACAGGCCGAGCTGGATGGATGGGTATGGGGAGAGGGGCAGGACGTCCAGCCCTGGGATTCTGGCCGACTCTCGCCTTCCTCCTCTGCAGCTTCCCCGCAGGTAAGGCACTGCTCCAGCCCGGGGACGGCCGGCTGGGCGCGCGGGGCCCGTTCCCCGGGTCTCCTCGCGGCGCCGGGCCACAGGTCTGCGGGCGAGTCGGAGCTCAGGTTCGCCGGCGCCCTTGGGCCCCCGCCTCGCGTTTTCACGCGTCTTTGTTTCTCCCGCGTCCAGCCGAAGGGGCGATGGATGCGCGTGGGGACCTGGGGGTGGGTGGGTGGGGAACCCACTCAGGCGGTAATGAGAAAGAGCCAGGCTGGGAGATCGCAGGCGCCGGGGACGTCTCCCAACTTCCCAGAAAAGGGGTACCCGGGACGTGCCCCTTAGGGGCTCCGGAGAAGGGGGAGAGAGGGAGGCACGGACTCGGATCCGGGGGGCACTTTCTCTAGCTTCTCGTCCCGCAGTTTGCGGACCTGTCCCGTGCCCAGGGGTGGAGCCGGGGGCGCCCCTGAGGTCCCGGCGGAGCCCCGGACCGCCCCCTCCCGCGGGACCCCGTCCCGCCCCCACGGGCTTGCCCACGCGGGGAAGCCCACGGACTGGGCACCGCTGGCCCCGTGTTCCTGTGTGATAACATCCCGCGTCGCCCCCTGTTTGTTTTTATTGTGTCAGAAAGGGAGAGAATTTCAGAATTAAAGCTGAAAAAGCCCATCTGTTTCCAATGAATCCCCCATAGTTTTTCACAATGTTTTTGGCAGATCGCTGCTTTCAAATTCCTCCGAGCCGGGACCTCTTGTTTTTGTTGGGGGAAGGGAGACCAACTCCACAGAGAAGCATTTGTTCCTTCCCAAACGCTCCAGTTTCTTTACTTTTTTTTTTTTTTTTCTTTCGGGGGGAGGGGGAAGGCACGAAACTTAAATCCCGGGTCTGTTTTCTTTATAATGTTTCATTAAAGTTTATTCCATTTTTGCCATATGCTACTCACAGCCTGGAAACGCCAGTTAAACCCTTTATATCAATTTTCCCCTTGCTAAAAAAAAAATATACAAATAAACCCAGCGTCACGGACCAAATGGTCCCCGATGCAAGGCGGGATTTCCCGGCCACTTCCATTGTGCTGCGGGGTTCCGAGGTGTCTTTTTGCAAAGAGCTTGCTTCGCTCGGCAGCCGGAACGAATCCGCAGCCCCCGCGCACTCCCGAGCTTTGCAAGAAAGGACTTGAGTTAGACCGGGGATTGGGTTGTTTTGTTTTGCTCCTCAGCCAACTGGGTTTCAGGATCTGGCAGAACTGGGCAGTCCGGACCCGGCCTGACTGTAAGTTGGGGCTCCCGGTGGGAGGACCGTGCCGCAGCGGTAAGGGAGAAAGGATCCGTTTACCTTCCCGCCCTAGCCGTGCTTCGGGGCGGAGGACACCCCTCCCAGGAACCCACCCGGCCCCGGGTGAGCCGCAACCTGCTCGTAGCCCAGGATTCCATTGGGGAGACCCCGGCCAAAGACAGGGCGGAGAGTGTCAATGCCTCAAAGAGCCCTTGGGCCCACCCGGTGCACCCTCGCCCTGGAATATTACAACCTCCATACCGGGTCAAGCAGCAGGGAGTCCTCCTCCTCTTCCCTTTTTTTTTTTAAAGGCAGTTTCCACCCCTTCACCCCGCCCCCGCTTCCCCTCATGGAAGGGTCTGGCTGATTGGGTTCCCTCCCAATAACTAAGAAAAGAAAATTTGAAGCGACCCTCCTCTTTCAAAAAGAAAAGGGAAGAAATCCCTCCTTTTTGCAGGAGCAGGAGTTTGCAGCGTGTGTGCATCTCGACTTGGTCCAGATAAAGATCCAGCCCATTGGAGGTTTTATCAGATGGGTTGATAAATGGCTTTTGTCCCTTGGCTGCCATGGGGGAGTGATCTCAGCTTGGAGCTGAAATCGAGAAGGGGGGCTTAGAGGCCCTTAAAACAACACCTTCCCGCTCTTAAAGCGGCAGCACTTGTTAGCTTCTTGGGCTGGAGGGAGAGGAAAGGAAAGGCTGGCAGGAGGTACTCAGAGGTAGGAGGGAGCTGCTAGGGTGGTGGTGGAGTGGGGGAGGGGGTTGCTGTTTCATTTCTCCATCTTAGAAAACTTTAAACATCTCCCCCGTAGTCTGAGGAAAGCTGGTGGGTTATATAATTCACAGCCCGAATTCCATCACTTGTTTCCAAGAAGCCCATTTCTTTTTGGCTTCAAGGCTGGTAACTAAAACCTGGCAGATAGAGCAGATAGCTGTTGCACTGTCATGCCAACTGGCTAATGTTTCTTCTAATTTGAGGCCTTGACAGGCGCATTTAGTCAAAATTGCCCACCTTGCTGAAAACTGAGCTTCCAGTATGCCCGCACGGAATACACTTGGGGGGCTCTGAGAATGTGTGGGCTCCAGAATCCTGGGTCAAGAAGAGAGGCTCTTAAGAGGTGAAATGGATCGTTTCCACCACAAAGAGATGGACTATCGGTATTCCTGACCTGTCGGCAGAGGGGCTGCTTGGGGATAAAGGCAAAGAATCTGCAGGTCTGGTGGGGAGTGGGGTGGGCATTTGAGAAAAAAGAAAATAAAGCGCAGGAGACAGTCAGGGACCCTGTGTGCAGGCTTCTCCCTCCAAAGACAGGTGGAATCCGCTGGAAAGCCGCATGAAAGCATAGGCTTGTTCAGCGCTAGTCAACTTGAATGGCGTCCAGGAGTGAACCCATAGGAGTACAAATTAAATTGGACATAGTTATGTGGAGAAAGATGCCTTAACCTCCTGTGAGACTGAAAGGGCTTGTGTCTTTTGAGAGTGCTCACATGTTCTCAGCATGCATGGCACATCTCGTGCGGTCCTGACACACAGGGACGGCATTGGGGGCCCTCGTCTGAGCAAGGCTGGCGTCCACCTCCAAGGCCTGGTGGAAGGAAGGGTCCCTTCCGTGTCCCTCAGCTCGTCAGGGTGTCTGTAGACCCGATGCTGTACTTTCAGCCAATGGACAGGGTGGCCACATCAAGCTGGGAGGGGGGCGGGTGGCAGGAGGCCAAGAAAGGCTTCTTAGGAGAGTCTTCTACTAATAACATCCACTTCAAAACACAGTTAATAGATACTTTTTAAAACTTTGAAACCACCTTGACTTAATAAAACAGATTTCCAAGGGGAACTCATCAAAGTCATATGTTGTAGACATGCTGGCACGCTTCCCGCTGGCTACATATGGATGCTGTCCTCCAGCTCCGGTGGGTCTCAAAGTGTGGTCCTTGGACCAGCAGCACCAGCCTCCCCCAGGAACGTGTTGGGAACTGACTGAAGCTGATGCTCTGGAAGTGGAGCATGCAGTCTGTGCTGTGACGGACCTTCCAGGGGGCTCTGATGCACCTCACCTGTGAGGATCAGTGTTCTAAAAATTATTGCCCTGGGCCTTCCATGTTTCCTCCTGTCTTTCCCTTTCCTTTTAAACTGCAGTTGTTTTAGAAATTAATCCTCGTGGGGAAACTAAGGCTTGCAGAGACCCAGGCCCTGTGCGGTATCCAAGGACATCCATGCCACTCTAGAGTTGAGAACGTTTATCTGAGAGCTGCCATCCAAAAATGTGCAAGCAAGTCAACCCGCTTATCACATCATTGTCCTCCCAGGAGGACTTTGTGTCCCAGAGGGAGAGATTGCCACCTGTTGCCAGAGCCAGGTGGCAGTAGCGCCAGCCTGCAGGCTGGTGCTTGACACGCCAAGGGACCTGCAGGGCCGAGCCCTGGCTCCCAGGGAGGGTGGGATGTAAAGCCCTGCGGGTGGTTGGCCCCTTTGGCCCTGAGGATGAGCTGGGGCGTAAGGGAAGGATCTCTGGTTGTCAGGTTTAGGAAGGGAAACCGCTGTGAGCTTGGAGGAATTACCAGCAGTCACCCCAGGGCCAAAGGAGAACTGGGCAGAGACGATCAACAGGCTCAGATGACGATGTCCATGAGATGGAGCAGTTGGGGCCGGGTCTCTGTGGAGGTGAGGGAACCGCATGGGGGCCACTTTATGTGTTGGAGGTCATACAGTTCCTGCTAACATGTCCTTGGGTGCAATGTGAACGGCCCTTGGAGCTGGTTAGAGGATCCAGGTTTTATGTTTGGTTGAGGGGTTGGGGCGTCATACTGTTTCAATGCCTGGCTACATTCAGCCTGCCTGAAATTGAGGGCACTGTTTCTTTAGGGTGACTAACTCATCCCAGTGGAGCCAGGAATTTCTAATTTTAAAGTTGGGAGTCCCATGTCTTTAGACGCCCCTTCAGTCCTGGGTGCCCCAGAATGGTCGGTCTCCCTGGACTCTCCGTGTCCTGGGACCAGGGCTTGACCTGTGTCTGTTAATCCTGCCACCGCAGACGGTTCAGTCCTGGGTGTACAGGGCCTCCCCTTCTGTCCGTTGGCCCGGCACTGGGCCTCCTTCCTGCGCCCTGTCCTGCCTGTCTCTGCTGGCACCTGCTGCAAGCAGCTGTGCCGCCCCAGGACCTGCCTTTGGGGTGACCCCTGCCCCTGCCCCACTGTCCAAGTTGCTCAGGAGCTCAGGGCTCTGCAATACCCTCTCCGGAGCACCCAGAAGGGAGAGCCCGCTGACACCGGGTTCCACACTCCTCTCCGGCTTCATTCCCGTGGCCTCTGGCACGCCTCTGGGCTCCAGGTCCCTGATGGTCTCCATACCTGCCACCACCCACCCACCTTATGAGTGGGCAGCCCCCAGGCCTTGCTCATGCCATGCCTGGTTTGGAAAGGGAACGCCCACTGGCAGAGCCCAAGGTCAGTGCCCCTGTCGGGGCCCAGCGCCGTCCCTCCAATGACCTGAGGACCGGCCACCGTGGCCGCTAACACTTGCGCTTCCTCGTGTCCTTGCGGCTTCCCAAGCCTTGGGTTTTAAATCTTCTTCTAAATCACTGGATCTGTTTATAAGGGCAGGAACCCCATTTCCTGTTTCTCCGTGCACTTTTACTCTGATATGCACCCAAACACACCTGGCACCATCCCGGAAATTACAGGACCGTTGCGTTTCTTTGTGTTTTTGTTTGGTTTTTTGCTCCACGGGCCGAGATCGCAGGTTTGGGGAGGGGGGTTGTCCAGATATCCCAATCATTCTTTCCAAAAGATGTTTTTCTGTTTATAAAGACAGTGCTCATTTTTAAACCTAAAGATAGAAAAGGATAAATAAGAATATGAAAATAACTAGAATTCCAGCCTCCCCCAGGCTGCCATCACTAGTTAACATTCATGAATAGCCTTTAAGACACGGTACTGTTATATTCTCCACAATATGATCATTTGAAGGAAAACAACAGTTTTCTTTAATTTATTATTTTGTATTGGAGTAGAGCCTATTGACAATGTTGTGATAGTTTCAAGTGAACGGTGAAGGGACTCAGCTGTACAAATACATGTATCCATTCTCCCCCAAAACCCCCTCCCATCCAGGCTATCACATAGCATTAAGCAGAGTTCCATGTGCTGTACAACAGGTCCTTGCGGAAAACAGCATTTAAAAATATACATCTATTTATTTGGCTGCGTCAGCCTTACTTGTGGCCCTTGAGCTCAGCAGTTGTGGCATACAGGCTTAGTTACCCCAGGGCATGTGGGAACTTAGTTTCCTGACCAGGGATCGAACCTGTGTCCTCTGCATGGCAAGGCAGTGTCTTAACCACTGGACCACTGGGGAAATCCCCCCAAACAACGATTTTTAAAGCTCTCCCATTTATCCAGTGGCCAGAGCATCCAAGGTATTCTGCTAAATGTTTGAAATATGCCATCTCATGAGATGGTCACCCCTCCCCCCGAGCTTCATCATTCGCACTGTGTGAGGAGACAGAGAGGGCAGAGAGGTTCACGCAGCTGAGTTAGCGGCAGAGCCAAGAGGAGCGCTTAGACCCCTGTGCTTTTCCCCAGGCCAGAGTTTGGATAAACACACTCATTAAACGTGTTCTGTAGCATTTCAGACTCTGAGCGGTGTAGCATACAAGGCTTTATGATGAATGGAAAAAATAAGAAACTTTGGAGATATGATTGGGTAGCGGAATGAAGAGGGACCACACTTTCCCACGGCTCTCACGTTGTTGCCTCCTCCCAGAGACCCTCTCCCTGTCCATCCCCGAGTTAGCATTTCAAAGCAGATGCCACTCTGGCCGAGCTCTCCTGGTGCAAATTTTCCCAAGTCAGATTTATGTCTTTGGGGTTTTTGCTTATTTATTCATTTCATGCACCATTTCGCCCGGGCAGTCGGAATACCGAAACGCCTATTAAAGTGATCCCTCTGCGCCCAGGTCCCTGCAGAAAGGAGCCATTATTGCTCCCCGTGCTAAGGAATGTTCCAGGAACACAGGCTCACACATGTGTGTGCACCAGCCGGGCCGGTGCCCTCCCAGTTCTCAAGGAAGGTGGAAGAAGGGCCTGCCTGCGGAGGGAGGTGAGGGAGCAAAGCCACTTCACCTGGTTTTTGACCCGGGACAGCTGAGCAGAGGAGCACAGGGCTCCTGGAGGCAGGACTAGAAAATTGTCATCTCTGAAGCCAGCCTTACCTAGACTTGCTCAAGAGACGTGGGTTCGATCGCTGGGTCAGGAAGATCCCCTGGAGGAGGGCATGGCAACCCACTCCAGTATTCTTGCCTGGAGAATCCCGTGGACAGGGGAGCCTGGCTGGCTGCAGTCCATGGGGTCACAAAGAGTCCGATGCAACTGAGCACAGCAGCAGCTACCTAGACTCAGGAAAAGGGGGTGTGCCTCAAAGAGGAAGCCCAAACTGCTCACCCACAGGCTCTGTTTATACTAAAAGTGATGCTTTTGCCCCCAAACCATCCTCCCTGTGGAACCCAGGCTTGCTCAGCTCTCTGCCCTCCTGGCAGGGTGGTCTTGGCATGGGATCCCATGCCAGGCCCCTGCCTGCTGTGGGTCCTTCTGACCCAGAGGAGCCCTGCTGACAGGCCCGCCATGGCCTTGGGGCTGACGGTGAGCACATGTGCTTTTTAATTGATGAGATGGAAAAAATAAG
Source organism: Madoqua kirkii (assembly GCA_006408675.1). Taxonomy (NCBI): domain Eukaryota; kingdom Metazoa; phylum Chordata; class Mammalia; order Artiodactyla; family Bovidae; genus Madoqua; species Madoqua kirkii. Next base: position 25,877 of record SJYC01051932.1, read on the forward strand.
AAACTTTGGAGATATGATTGGGTAGCGGAATGAAGAGGGACCACACTTTCCCACGGCTCTCACGTTGTTGCCTCCTCCCAGAGACCCTCTCCCTGTCCATCCCCGAGTTAGCATTTCAAAGCAGATGCCACTCTGGCCGAGCTCTCCTGGTGCAAATTTTCCCAAGTCAGATTTATGTCTTTGGGGTTTTTGCTTATTTATTCATTTCATGCACCATTTCGCCCGGGCAGTCGGAATACCGAAACGCCTATTAAAGTGATCCCTCTGCGCCCAGGTCCCTGCAGAAAGGAGCCATTATTGCTCCCCGTGCTAAGGAATGTTCCAGGAACACAGGCTCACACATGTGTGTGCACCAGCCGGGCCGGTGCCCTCCCAGTTCTCAAGGAAGGTGGAAGAAGGGCCTGCCTGCGGAGGGAGGTGAGGGAGCAAAGCCACTTCACCTGGTTTTTGACCCGGGACAGCTGAGCAGAGGAGCACAGGGCTCCTGGAGGCAGGACTAGAAAATTGTCATCTCTGAAGCCAGCCTTACCTAGACTTGCTCAAGAGACGTGGGTTCGATCGCTGGGTCAGGAAGATCCCCTGGAGGAGGGCATGGCAACCCACTCCAGTATTCTTGCCTGGAGAATCCCGTGGACAGGGGAGCCTGGCTGGCTGCAGTCCATGGGGTCACAAAGAGTCCGATGCAACTGAGCACAGCAGCAGCTACCTAGACTCAGGAAAAGGGGGTGTGCCTCAAAGAGGAAGCCCAAACTGCTCACCCACAGGCTCTGTTTATACTAAAAGTGATGCTTTTGCCCCCAAACCATCCTCCCTGTGGAACCCAGGCTTGCTCAGCTCTCTGCCCTCCTGGCAGGGTGGTCTTGGCATGGGATCCCATGCCAGGCCCCTGCCTGCTGTGGGTCCTTCTGACCCAGAGGAGCCCTGCTGACAGGCCCGCCATGGCCTTGGGGCTGACGGTGAGCACATGTGCTTTTTAACGCCCTCTTGGCTGCAGATGCGGCTGCGCGTGGCTCCAGGGGGAGCTGGGGGGAAGGGGAGAGGGTGTCCAGTTGGGAAAGCTGAGGTGTGCCCTTTTCCTTGGCACTCAGCGTGGTTTCCTGCAGCGACTTGGCGTGTGTGGAAGCTGGGACAGAGAGGCCTGGCTGGGTGTGACGAGGGGGCAGTGCCGCCTGCCCAGCTCGGCGAGTGGCATTCAGCCACCTCTGCCCACACTTAGCAGTGAGTTAACCCTCAGCTCCCCTATGGCTCAGCCAGTAAAGAGATCACCTGCAATGCAGGAGACACGAGCTGGGAAGACCCCCCTGGAGGAGGATGTGGCAACCCACTCCAGTATTCTTACCGGAAAACTCCCAGGGCCAGAAGAACCTGGCGGGCTGCAGTCCCCGGGGTCACAGAGTCAGACCCAACTGAAGTGACTTAGCACAAGAGAACACATCTCCTCCTGCCTTCCCTCAGCCAGTACAGATGCTCTGAGAGGCTTCCCCTTGCCTTCATCTTTCTCAGGTCAGCGAGTCCCCAGAGGAAGTCCCCAGTGCTCTTGGCTGGTTCCTTGGACCGTTCTCAGGCTGAGCTGGGAGGCATACCTTTGAGGAAAGGGGATCATTCTGGCTCTTGTGGGTTAAGGAAGGCAGGGTCCTCTGCACCTGGTGAAAAAGCCAGTCCCTTACCTGGGTGTGTGCCTCTTCGGTATCTGACGCCAGACACCTGCGTGTTTACGCCAGGATGATGGAGCAACAAGCCTGGCAGCCCCAGGCACCTCTCAAGCTAGGAGACTGCAGAACACTGCCCAGCCAGAGCTTGCCAAACTCTGGCACTGTGTCTGTCCCCTGTCCCCGCCCAGCCTCGGTGCCGGAGAACAGGAGGGGGTGGGGAGTGGCCCGCTTCGCCTGCCTGGGAGGTGCTCCCTGCTGCGCCCAGAAAATGGGAACAGGTTTCCCACCACCTTGGGGATCCGCATCCCAATTCGTTGCTAAGAGACGAGACTCAGCATCACTGCTGCCCCAGGTAGGGGGTGCGGGGGGCTCTCAACCCCTTCCACTGAGTTCTCCTTGAAGCTGTCCTGTGCTCTGCCTGCTCCTACCCTAATTAAAGCCACCCTCTCTTATGTTACACCACTCCTAAAATAGCCTTCTCATCGTGCCACGAGCATACTGAAAATTACTCAGTGGGCTTCCCGCTTTCAGCGGGATCTGACCTGAAATCCTTGGGCTGGCTTATCAGGGTGCAGTCAGGGAAACAGAAACCACACAGGGTGTTGCCACAGGGAAGCTATTACAGTGGATTGTGTCTAGATGGGCAGGGAGGATGGGCAAGGCCATGAGGGACCAGGGAGGCAGACACAGCGTTGCAGGAGGGGACTTCCACTCCTGGGACTGAGGGGACAAGGGGAAGAGGACCTTGGGGGCCCGGGGCTGTGAGGAGGGCTGCTACTGCACAGCTGAGCCGGATACTGGAACAGCAGCAGCCGGAGGGGAAGAAGGGGCAAGGCTGGGTTGTGATGACCGGGTCAACCTGGCTGGGCCTTGTGTAGCGCCGCCTTGTGGAGGAATCAGACAACAGGGAGCTGGGTGAATGGACACAGGGTTTGCCACAGAGCAGAGCAAAGCAGTTTGAAGCTGAACCACATTCGCTTATCCCCGGCTTTCACTCAGGGCTTCCGTGTCTGGCTCCAAACTCCCAGCACACTCTCACCATTCAGCATTTCGCCTTCCGGCCCGTGCCAGCTGTTTCGGAGCCCCTTGGATTTCTGTACCTCTGCCCCACAAACCTGGCGAATCCCACTGCCCTTCCAGACCCCCTGACACAGCTGCTTCCCCGTACTATCTGTCCCCCATCCTTCGACTCTGTACACATGAACCTTCTCCCTGTCATCCCAATGGTTTTTGTAGCCGACTTCACCTGAGCTTGTTCCAGGAATGGCAGGAAGCACCTTGCCTGCACGCAGTGGACTGAGTCCAGAACCCAGGCAGTTACCCTGCAGACCACAGATCTGGGCAGACCCAACGTGATGGGGGGCTGGCCTTCTAAAACGCCTTACTCCTTTAAGAAGAGGCAGGGTTTTTTTCTCTTTCCGGACTCACCCCACCCCTCCTACACCACCGATGAAACCTGATCTAATCCCTTTGCACGAGGGTAATTTATTGGTCTGTTGGGCTTTTCTCGGTGGCAAATTGCATTGTCTTTATTCCCGAGTTCGGGCGCAGGAGCAGCTCTGCATTCCTAAGACTCCTTTCTCAGGGCCGGGCCTTCGCACCCCTCGGCACTGAGAGAAGTGAGTTTTATTGGGCTTCTTTGTTATGCAAACAAGCCGGTAATAATCAGGCTATTATTCTGAAAGATTGGGCTTGATTAACAGTTCAAAGGAGGTCTCCGAAAGCTGCTAATGCCGTGGCGGTGCATAAATATCTCCATCCTGCCTGGGTCTGTACGGCTGCTGCTCCCAGATCCCGGCACCCCGTCCCCCGCCCCCTTCCTTTCTGTTCCAAGAGGCTCTGGGTTGCTATTTAAAGGAAAAGAATTAAGTCAGGCAAGCCGTGTGGCTGTGATTTCTTGCTGCTGTGTCTCAGACCTCAAGGAAGGTAGTCTGGAGCCCGTGGGTGCAGGCTCAGTTGCTTCAGTCGAGTTCGACTTTGTGACCCCATGGACTGTAGCCGTCAGGCTCCTCTGTCCGTGGGATTCTCCACTCTGCACAGCTGAGCCGGATACTGGAACAGCAGCAGCCGGAGGGGAAGAAGGGGCAAGGCTGGGTTGTGATGACCGGGTCAACCTGGCTGGGCCTTGTGTAGCGCCGCCTTGTGGAGGAATCAGACAACAGGGAGCTGGGTGAATGGACACAGGGTTTGCCACAGAGCAGAGCAAAGCAGTTTGAAGCTGAACCACATTCGCTTCATCCCCGGCTTTCACTCAGGGCTTCCGTGTCTGGCTCCAAACTCCCAGCACACTCTCACCATTCAGCATTTCGCCTTCCGGCCCGTGCCAGCTGTTTCGGAGCCCCTTGGATTTCTGTACCTCTGCCCCACAAACCTGGCGAATCCCACTGCCCTTCCAGACCCCCTGACACAGCTGCTTCCCCGTACTATCTGTCCCCCATCCTTCGACTCTGTACACATGAACCTTCTCCCTGTCATCCCAATGGTTTTTGTAGCCGACTTCACCTGAGCTTGTTCCAGGAATGGCAGGAAGCACCTTGCCTGCACGCAGTGGACTGAGTCCAGAACCCAGGCAGTTACCCTGCAGACCACAGATCTGGGCAGACCCAACGTGATGGGGGGCTGGCCTTCTAAAACGCCTTACTCCTTTAAGAAGAGGCAGGGTTTTTTTCTCTTTCCGGACTCACCCCACCCCTCCTACACCACCAATGAAACCTGATCTAATCCCTTTGCACGAGGGTAATTTATTGGTCTGTTGGGCTTTTCTCGGTGGCAAATTGCATTGTCTTTATTCCCGAGTTCGGGCGCAGGAGCAGCTCTGCATTCCTAAGACTCCTTTCTCAGGGCCGGGCCTTCGCACCCCTCGGCACTGAGAGAAGTGAGTTTTATTGGGCTTCTTTGTTATGCAAACAAGCCGGTAATAATCAGGCTATTATTCTGAAAGATTGGGCTTGATTAACAGTTCAAAGGAGGTCTCCGAAAGCTGCTAATGCCGTGGCGGTGCATAAATATCTCCATCCTGCCTGGGTCTGTACGGCTGCTGCTCCCAGATCCCGGCACCCCGTCCCCCGCCCCCTTCCTTTCTGTTCCAAGAGGCTCTGGGTTGCTATTTAAAGGAAAAGAATTAAGTCAGGCAAGCCGTGTGGCTGTGATTTCTTGCTGCTGTGTCTCAGACCTCAAGGAAGGTAGTCTGGAGCCCGTGGGTGCAGGCTCAGTTGCTTCAGTCGAGTTCGACTTTGTGACCCCATGGACTGTAGCCGTCCAGGCTCCTCTGTCCGTGGGATTCTCCACGCAGGAATACTGGAGTGGGTTGCCATGCCCTCCTCCAGGGGATCTTCCCGACCCAGGGATTAAACTCGCATCTCCTGCATTGCAGGCAGATTTTGTTTTTTTAACCTCCAAGCTGGATCCCACATCCCCACAAAGTGAGAGGCTACAGAGGCCGGTTGCCAGGGGAGGGGGCACAGGTGCTTTGAGTGATGGATACAGGAGTCAGAGGATTCTCAGGGGATCTGTGGGCATGAGGTGGCACCCCAACTCGGCTGTGGATGGTTGACACGGTCCTGTGAGGCCCAGAGAAGGCGGCCCAGGAAAGCCGAGGGGCCATCTCCAGTATCAGCAGGGTCACTGTCGAGCCTTTTCCCTGTGAGCCCCCACCCATCTCCTTGAAGCCAGCAGACCTGGGGTTCACAGCTGGAGCTGCCAAGAGCAGGAGGGGCTGGCCTGGCCCAGCAGTGGAGTGCTGCCAGGCAGGGGCCTTTCCTGTTGCGGGGGCTGGCTGGAGGTGCAAACTGTTGACCTGTGCCGGCTCTTAGGCCCTGGGTTTTAAAATTCCATGCTATGCGTTGGGAAGCTGACCTGGAGTCTGCCCACCAAGCAATCCGTAGTTACAGTGATCTCGACGAGGCCAGTTGCATGGAGAAACAGAAGCCCTGGGCCTCACTGCACAAATTGGAAGCGAATGGATCCCCGGGGTCCCCAAGTCCTGCTGTGGCAAGGGGACCCTCCTCCAGGGCTGAGCATGGGCTCTTGTCTAACACTTACAGATGAATTGTCCAAGGAGACACGTGCTGATAAAGCAAGAGACTTTATTGGGAAAGGTGGAGAGCAGGAGGGTGAGCGAACCCGGAACTGCTCTGCCACGTGGCTGGCAGTCCCAGGTTTTCCTGGGATGGAGTTAGTTTCCTGGCTGTCTCTGGCCCCTCATTCTGACCCAGAGTCCTTCCTGGTGGTACATGCATCCCGAAGGATGGATTCCAATAAGGATTCTGGGAGGCTGGTAGGACAGGAGACTGGTGTCTCCTGTCTCCTTTTGACCTTCCTGAATTCTTCAGTTGGTGGTAGCTTCTTAGTTCCTTGTTCGTTACCAGGACCTCCTGTCATTAAGATTACTCATGCAGGTGGCTACTGTCTTCCCTGGCCAGGGTGGGCAGTTTTGTTCAGTCAGTTGGCTCCCATAACAGCCCCAGCCTGCGCCCCACCTTTTGAGCCAAGTGTCTAGCATCGTGGGGCACCAGAGGGAATTCATGGGTTTCCTAGTGGTGACCTCGGCTAGCCAGTGTCTTTGCAGCCTCTGAATTCTCCTCTGTTTGTTTCTTAGTAGCTAATCCTCAAAGTCCTAAGTCCCAAGAGGCTTGAGTCAAAAATAAAATAGGTGTCCTAGGCTTCCGAGAAGTGGAAAGCCTGTGCACGGTCTTAGCCTTTTCCTGGGTGCCTGAGATGGAGCTCCAGGTACCCAGGGTCAGCACGGGCTCCCTAAGAGCCGCCTCCGCCCTAGGACGGACACGGCAGCATCTGAAATGGAAACAGGAGCTCAGGAGAACTGACGCCCTGGCTCTGCACTCTTCTGCTGCCGCCTGGCTGCCTAGCGAGGTCTGCAGGAGCCAGGCCTGAGCAGAGAAGGCCTCGCTCAGAAAAGCTCGCCTCCTCCTCCCACTCACAGTAAGGTGTTTCAAACTCTCAGACTTGCCTTCCTTCCTTCCTTCCTTGAACACTCACATCAGAAAAGGCTAAGGTTTACTTCCTGGAATTCAGGTGATTTTGGCTTTTTTTAAAAGATACGGCACATAAAAATCAGCCGCTTTGGGCTCTCTCTGGCAGGTGACGCCCCGGTGCAGAGTTTTTCCTTGATGCTGGGCCAGATTACATCAAGTCTCTGACCTGGGAGGTGGCAGTGGGGGGAGCCTCCACCTGTGATTTACAGAAGTGGACACAGGGCTGCAGGATGGCCCCACAGGGGTCAGGGCGTCCTTGGCTCCCCACCCGTGGGGACTGTCCAGCTCTGGCATCCCTAACGCCTTTCCCTGGGACCCCCCACCCCCAGCCCCAGGAAATAACGGCACCTGGCTGGGAAGAGCTGCACGACCTCCTGGAGAGAGGGCAGAGGGGAACGGGGTCCCCCACCTCTGGCCCCGGCTCTCGTTACTCTCGGTGGCCTCTTGCAAGCCTCTCCCCCACCCTGGTCGGTAGCATGTCCGTTACCTGAGAGCTCCTGGGCTTCCTCTTAGGAGGCCCGAGGAGACCCAGGGCCTCAGGGCTGTGTGGCCACAGGCATCACGGTCCTTGCCTGAGCCAGGTGGGGCTGGGCCTTTGGGCGTGAGTGGGCCCAGGAAGAGCTGCCAGACTCTGATCTGAGTCAGGGTGGAAGAGCAGGTGCCAGGGCCCTGACCTGAGCAGGAGGCAGCAGTGTGGAGGGTGCGGGCGGTACGTGGGTTCCCGGGAGGAAGCAGAGGAGGTGCTGGCTTCCTTCCAGGCCCCTTCGAGCTCTGCCACATGACCTTTAGCCTCTAACCCCACGGGGGTTGTATGTGTCCCCCTCCGAGACTGTTGGCAGGGACTCTGAGCTGGGGAGTGCCTGTTGGTCCCAGGCACCGCCCGTCTACCTCCTCAGTCTCCAGCAGGCTCTGAGGCCGGTGCTGCTCCCACTTCACAGCTGTGGAAACTGAGGCTAAGCTGCTCCCCACAAGTGCTAGGAGGGGCCAGAGCGGGACCTCAGGCCAGACCCCACCCAGCACCGCGGGCGACCAGCGTCTCCTTCAGACTTCTCCACTTTTGGCCCAGTCCCAGGTGACAGCATCGCGAATGTTCTCCAGACGGTTGAGAGCTTGGAGCTCAGCCCCACCACTACCACCCTGCCCAGATGGAGGCGGAGAGTGGGGCCCTGGCCCCTGGGCACAGGGAGGGTGGGAGAGCACCCTCTGCTGCCACCTTGGCGGCCGGGCAGGGCTGCCGTCCCCCCCTGTCGCTCCCCATGGCAGGTGGGCCGGGGGCGCAGGAGAAGGCGCCCGGATGAGCAGATGAGAGCTGCCTGCCTCGGCCACTCCGCGTTGGCAGCGGGACTCCCTGCTGGGCTTGCCCCTCACCCGCCTTAGCCCAGACCAAGTGCCCAGCGCACATCCCACACCTGTGCGTGTGGCGTGGAAGGGGTGGGGAGCAACACTCCCTCTGAGGCTGTGACTGTTGACAAGAAAAGAACCCGCTCAGGCTCCCGAGGGCCTGGCGAAAATGCAGGTTTCAGACCCACCGGGCTGGTGGGGTCAGAGCCCACCTGTTGGGCAAGGGACATCTGAGGAGCGCCCTCTGAGTAGATCCTCAAGCATCTGGGGGACTCCGTTTGGGGGGGCGCCTTAAGGGGGATTTCAGTCATGGGTTTCAGACACACTAGAGACACAGCTCTGAGCCTGGTTTTCAAGGCTGTGGAGATAGCAGGACAGCCCCCGTATACTGCATGTTTTGGGGGGGATGGAGCCACACATGATGGGGTGAAGAGTGCCCCCCGGCATGTCCAGCACCATCTGAGCGCAGGCTGGCCCTGCCCTAGGCACCTTCCTGACCCCGGCCTTCAAGTCCCTGCCTGCCGCTGCCTGCACCCTGAGAAGCAGACCCTGGGAACCAGAGTGAGGATGCAGTGCCACGGAGAGTGTGGGCCGCCCGGTGGGAGGGGGCCTCTCAGCACCGCAGGGCAGTCACCCTGAAGCCCACCGGGGGGAGTGTGCCCCAGAACCACCCAGCGGCCGCTGTGGGGAATCAGGAAGCACCAAGGTGGTCTGAAGCCTTGGAGCTGCTGAGGGCCCAGGCCCTCAGGACCCTTCAGGCCCTTCAGGTCTGCGACTGTGTGCGCTCAGTCGGTCCAACTCTGTGGGACTCCGTGGCCTGTAGCCCCCCAGGCTCCTCTTTCCATGGGACTCTCCAGGCAAGAGCACTGGAGTGGGTTGCCATGCCCTCCTCCGGGGGAATCTTCCCAACCCAGGGATCGAACCCACATCTCTTGCGTCTGCTGCATTGGGAGGAGGGTTCTTTACCTGAAGGGCCAAATTCAGTTCCTTCTTCTTCCTCCCAGTGGAACCTCAGGCAAAAAAGCCAGCCTCCCTGAGCCTGGCTCTGCTCTCTAGGAGATGGGGTGCTGCAGTGCCTGCCCACGGGGCTGCCCGGAGCCCTGAATGGCGTGGGACCCAAGGGGCCCAGACCACTGAGCCTGGGACACAGTCAGCTGCCTGGGACTTCCATCTCTGCCGCCCCCGCTGGGCTCTGGAGGACAGCTGAGGCCAGCGTGGGCCTGCGTGTGCGGCAGTGGTCTAGCTGTAAAGGGACAGGCGCTGTCTTTCGTGTCCTTTGGGCATGGTAAGGGCCAGAGTGGGACCGGGGCTGGTGGGCAGCAGACGGAGCCGCAGCAGCCACCATACAGCATGAGGCTCAGTCCTTCCGGAATGGTTTCCTCCAAGATGCCTGTTCCGGAATTCTGGGAAGGCAGCAGGGCAGGGCAGCTCACCTGCTTCAGAATCACTGAGGCCACCGGAGTGGCCATGGCACAGACCAGAGGTGGAGGGCTGAGGGCTGCATCGGCCTGTTCCTCTGACCTGCGTTCCTCCACGTGGCTTGTTCTGCCCTCCGCCTCGAGGGTCTCCTTTACCGTCTCCCATGCAGCCCACGGTAGCATCTGCAGCCCACGGTTCCATCTGCAGCCCACGGTTGCATCTGCAGCCCACAGGGAGGTTGGGCCCTTGGGCCTCTTCACAGGTTGGAGAATCGTGAAGATGGCAGGCCCAGAGAGTCTTCTCACCACCTTGTTGTTTTAACTGATGACTGTACTGGGTCTCCCTCGTTCGCACTGGCTTTCTGCAGTCGCGGAGAGCGGGGGGCTGCTCTCTTGTTGGCGGTGCATGGGCTACTCACTGCACTGGCTCCTCTTGTTGCAGAGCACAGGGCCAGAGCGTGCAGGCTCAGCAGATGAAGCGCACGGTCCTAGCTGCATGTGGAGTCTTCCTGGACCAGGGGTCCAACCCGTGTCCCTGCACTGGCAGGAGGATTCTTATCCACTGCACCACCAGGGACATCCCTTCTAGACGCCTATTAAAGGAGCCCTGGGCCAGGAACGTGCCTTTCCAGGAGCGTGGCCACACAGGGGGTCTCCTTGACTGGGCAGCTGTTCACGGCCCTCAATACCTCTATTGTTCACCAGGTCTGCTGCTTTTGGTCGGCACGCTTCTTCAACTTAAAATGGGAAATCTATAGCTCTCCTGTCAAATCTATTTTATTTTCCCCAATACATATTTAAGTAAATACATAACTCTCAAAGTTAAAAGAAGACTGCTCACCCAGATACCACCTGAAATGGCCTTGTTTTCCAGCAGTGGGACAAACAGGTCACATCAGAGGAAAAGCCTGGATTTTAGGATGCGCATCTCGTTTCCCAGATGTGTGACTTAGGCCACATCTGCTCAGGAGCATGGTGTCTGCTCCTGCAGGGGTGCGTGAGCTTCCACGTGGCTTGTTCTGCCCTCCGCCTCGAGGGTCTCCTTTACCGTCTCCCATGCAGCCCACGGTAGCATCTGCAGCCCACGGTTCCATCTGCAGCCCACGGTTGCATCTGCAGCCCACAGGGAGGTTGGGCCCTTGGGCCTCTTCACAGGTTGGAGAATCGTGAAGATGGCAGGCCCAGAGAGTCTTCTCACCACCTTGTTGTTTTAACTGATGACTGTACTGGGTCTCCCTCGTTCGCACTGGCTTTCTGCAGTCGCGGAGAGCGGGGGGCTGCTCTCTTGTTGGCGGTGCATGGGCTACTCACTGCACTGGCTCCTCTTGTTGCAGAGCACAGGGCCAGAGCGTGCAGGCTCAGCAGATGAAGCGCACGGTCCTAGCTGCATGTGGAGTCTTCCTGGACCAGGGGTCCAACCCGTGTCCCTGCACTGGCAGGAGGATTCTTATCACTGCACCACCAGGGACATCCCTTCTAGACGCCTATTAAAGGAGCCCTGGGCCAGGAACGTGCCTTTCCAGGAGCGTGGCCACACAGGGGGTCTCCTTGACTGGGCAGCTGTTCACGGCCCTCAATACCTCTATTGTTTACCAGGTCTGCTGCTTTTGGTCGGCACGCTTCTTCAACTTAAAATGGGAAATCTATAGCTCTCCTGTCAAATCTATTTTATTTTCCCCAATACATATTTAAGTAAATACATAACTCTCAAAGTTAAAAGAAGACTGCTCACCCAGATACCACCTGAAATGGCCTTGTTTTCCAGCAGTGGGACAAACAGGTCACATCAGAGGAAAAGCCTGGATTTTAGGATGCGCATCTCGTTTCCCAGATGTGTGACTTAGGCCACATCTGCTCAGGAGCATGGTGTCTGCTCCTGCAGGGGTGCGTGAGCGCCTCAAGACAGGTTGTCCAGGTGTCCAGGTTCGGGGCCGGGCGGCGGCCTGCACAGTGCTTTTGGAAGCCTGCCCCCGTGGAATTTTGCCTCTGCTTTTAATCCCCGCTTGACTGTATAGGTAAAAAGCCAGTTGTTCAGTCCCTACGTCGTGTCCAGCTCTTTGCGACCCCATAGACTGCAGCACGCCAGGCTTCCCTGACCTTCAGTCTCTCCTGGAGTTTGTTCAAACTCATGTCCGTCGAGTCGGTGATGGCATCCAACTATCTCATTCTCTGTCGCCCCCTTCTCTTCCTGACCTCAATCTTTCCTAGGATCAGGGTCTTTTCCAATGAGGCGGCTCTTCGCATCAGGTAGCCAGTATCAGAAAGTAAATAGACTTTTCCAAGGTTAAGAGTCAGATTAGCGGCCCAGGCAGGGGTGGCTGGGGCCAGAGCCCCGCTTCTCCTCTGCTGACTAGGCTGAGACACCAAACGCTGGGCCTCCGCGCTGGTCTGCTGGCCCCTTGGCCCCTGGAAGTCAGTGTAGGAGCTCCCTCCTGCTGCCACGTGTAGCCTCCACGAGCTCTACAGAAGAACCAGGAGGCTGGGTAGGAAAGGGCAGTGTCCCTGTGTGTGGAGGTGCAAGATTCAGGTGTATTAAAGTCACAGTTCCCAGGCATGCGGTGGTAAAGCCTCCGCCTGCCAAGGTCTGAGACGTGGGTTCAATCCCTGGGTAAGGAAGATCCCCTGGAGGAGGAAACGACAACCCACTCCAGTCTTCTTGCTGGAAGATTCCATGGACGGAAGGGCCTGGTGGGCTACCGTCCATGGAGTTGCAAAGAGTCAGGTACAGCTTAGTGACAACAATAAAATTATCACTAAGGTCTCAAAGCATGTGAGTGACCTTGGGGGAAAAAAGCATGAACCGGGGCAAGGTTATCACTCTTAGTTGCTTCCCAGCCTGCTGTCCAGAGCAGGACGATGGGGTGTGGCACTACAGGACTGAGAGGGAAGCTGCCCTCAGTCTGTAGAGGAAGCCGGGGAACCAGGGCTGGTAGAACAGTCACAGTGGCCAACATCCATCGAGCTTCTGCTCTGTGCCCCGTGCAGGGGTAAGTCCTTTAGCACTTGAAGCAACCTCATAGGGCAGATCCAATTACCCCACTTTCTAGATAGATACAATGAGGCAGGCAGCCTTCCCAAGTGGCTCAGTGGGGAGGATCACCTGGAGAAGAGAATGGCTACCCACTCCAGTATTCTTGCTGAGGAAATCCCGTGGACAGAGGAGCCTGGTGGGCTGTATAGTCCTTGGGGTCGCAAAGAGTCGGACAGGACTGAGCACCTCCTGAGGCACAGAGAAGTTAAGTGATTCATGCAAAGTTACACAGCGGCAGAGACCGGAACACATACTGAGTAGTGGGGCCTAATTCCCTGCCAGATTGCTATTGGTGTGAATGTGTCAAAGGCACAAGGGTGGGCAGAAAGCTTGGGAGGCTGGTCTGGAATAGGGAAAATAGGGGCATGCTCCCCCAATCCTTTAGGCCTGCAGAGGGCTGGGCACCCAGGGTCGTTAAGGGTGGTAGGCAGGGCCGATCTTAAACTGGACCACCTACCACCTGTGAACCTGGGAAGAGGCCGCCTGCCTCCCTTGCACGTGCCCGCTGCCCTGGCCTGTTGCAGGGGTTCCGGAGGCCTGGGCTCACCATTTCCAACCTGAAGGCGCCCCCTTTTCCCATCCCTGCAGCCTCCTCCTCGTGCAAGATCCTCAAGTGCAACTCTGAGTTCTGGAGCGCCACGGCGGGCAGCCACGCACCAGCTGCGGAGGACGCCCCCGAGTTTTGCGCAGCGCTGCGCACCTACGCCCTGTGCACGCGGCGCACCGCGCGCACCTGCCGGGGGGACCTGGCCTACCACTCGGCGGTCCATGGCATCGAGGACCTCATGAGCCAGCACAACTGCTCCAAGGATGGCCCCACATCGCAGCCACACCTGCGCACGCTGCCGCCGCCCGGGGACAGCCAGGAGCGCTCGGACAGCCCTGAGATCTGCCACTACGAGAAGAGCTTCCACAACCGCGCGGCCGCCCCCAACTACACGCACTGCGGCCTCTTCGGGGACCCGCACCTCCGGACTTTCACAGACCGTTTCCAGACCTGCAAGGTGCAGGGCGCCTGGCCGCTCATCGACAATAATTACCTGAACGTGCAGGTCACCAACACACCGGTGCTGCCCGGCTCGGCGGCCACTGCCACCAGCAAGGTAAGGGGAGTCTGGGGGGCGAGAGTGGGGGGCAGTGGCGTGGTGTCACAGCACCAGGCCCTAGGGTCAGGAGGGCCCAGACTTCCCCCCCAAGACCCAGACACCTCCTGCACCCAACATTTTCTTGTTGTCAATGAGCTGATTATTTAGGCAGGAATTTTCTTGTAGCTCAGCTGGTAAAGAATCTGCCTGCAATGCAGGAGACCCAAGTTTGATTCCTGGGTGATTCCCTGGAGAAGGGATAGGCTACCCACTCCAGTACTCTTGGCCTTCCCTGGTGGCTCAGACAGTAAAGAATCTGCTGGCAGTGCGGGAGACCTGCCCTTCAATCCCTGGGTTGGGAAGATCCCCTGGAGGAGGGCATGGCAACCCACTCCAATATTCTTGCTTGGAAAATCCCATGGACAGAGGAGCCTGGCTGGCTACCGTCCATGGGGTCACAAAGAGGCTGACACAGCTGAGCAACTAAGCACAGCACAACGCAACAAACCACCCCGGAGGGCTTCCCTGGTGGCCCAGTGGTCAGGAATCCACCAGCCAAGGCAGGAGACATGGGTTTGATCCCTGGGTTGGGCAGATACCCTGGAGAAGGAAATGGCTACCCACTCCAGTATTCTTGCCTGGAGAATTTCATGGACAGAGGAGCCTGGTGGGTTACAGTCCATGGGGCCGCAAAGAGAAACGATTTAGTGGCTAAACAGCAAAACACCCTGGAACCACCTTTGCCCTTTGCCTAGAGTGGGATGTTTCTTTAACTGCCAGCCACCATCCACTAGGGAGTCTTTGAAATCAGCACTCTAGGGTCACAAGCTAGCACACAGGCATAGATTTGTTGGGGGTGAGGGGCGGGCGGGCAGAGTAGAACAATATAGCAAAGCCTAGCCTGCCTTAAAGGCAATTTATGACTGCTTTGTAAGTGGGAGAGTAAACTTTTAGGAAACTTACTTGCTGTTGTTTGTGTGCCTGCACACTGGGTATAGATGTAAAATGGAATTTTTTCCTGGGGTTAATAGTCTGGAAAGTTTAGAAACACTCCCAGAGCATTCAGTTTCAAACTTTTGGAGGATTCTTCTCTTGCCTCAAACTGTATTTTGGTAGAAGTTCAGTGTCAAATCCTGATAAAGAGGAGCCTCTATGCAGGTATGTTTCCGCCATCGTCATCATTGCACTTTCTGTCCAGTAGGGGTCAGACCCCACCCCAGACAAGTGGTCCTGACAGCCTCCTGGAGGGGACGGCCCTCCCCAGGGATTCCCATTGCGGCTGCACGTTTACAAACTAAGCAGATTTTAGATGATAGTGGTTCTGGAGCCCCCAAGCCAGATATCTGGGTGGGGATCAGATGTGTCCTTTGTTTAAAGCTCCCAGTGATTCCGGGGCATGAAGGGCATCAAAGATGCTGGCTGGAGGACGGGGCTGCAGCATGTTGCCAGGGGCACCGGGAAGAGGGAGCAAGTGAGGACAGGGCATCAGCCCACTGGGCACCCCAGGGGCCACCCAGGCAGCCTCCCCAGCTGGGGGACCTCCATTTGACACATCCAGAACTGAGGCTTCCAGAGGGAAAGCCGCCTCCCCACCCAATTGCGTTCGGCTGGAAACCACGCTAGGATTTCACCCGGGCCGGGGGACTCCAGAGCCTGGCAGGCAGGCTTTCGCTGTCCAGAGAGGCGGTTCCTACCTGGAAGCCCCCGAGGCCACCAAGAGCCAGTCGTCTTCTGATCCAGGGAGGCTTCAGTGTCTGGGTGGCAGGACCTGAGTGCTGCTCTCAGAGCCCCACCCAGAGGCAGCCCTGATGTGGCCGGAGCCCAGGCGATGGGACATTCCAGTCCCCTCCAGACTCTCCCCCTTAGGCAGGGCCGATCTTAAACTGGACCACCTACCACCTGTGGAACCTGGGAAGAGGCCGCCTGCCTCCCTTGCACGTGCCCGCTGCCCTGGCCTGTTGCAGGGGTTCCGGAGGCCTGGGCTCACCATTTCCAACCTGAAGGCGCCCCCTTTTCCCATCCCTGCAGCCTCCTCCTCGTGCAAGATCCTCAAGTGCAACTCTGAGTTCTGGAGCGCCACGGCGGGCAGCCACGCACCAGCTGCGGAGGACGCCCCCGAGTTTTGCGCAGCGCTGCGCACCTACGCCCTGTGCACGCGGCGCACCGCGCGCACCTGCCGGGGGGACCTGGCCTACCACTCGGCGGTCCATGGCATCGAGGACCTCATGAGCCAGCACAACTGCTCCAAGGATGGCCCCACATCGCAGCCACACCTGCGCACGCTGCCGCCGCCCGGGGACAGCCAGGAGCGCTCGGACAGCCCTGAGATCTGCCACTACGAGAAGAGCTTCCACAACCGCGCGGCCGCCCCCAACTACACGCACTGCGGCCTCTTCGGGGACCCGCACCTCCGGACTTTCACAGACCGTTTCCAGACCTGCAAGGTGCAGGGCGCCTGGCCGCTCATCGACAATAATTACCTGAACGTGCAGGTCACCAACACACCGGTGCTGCCCGGCTCGGCGGCCACTGCCACCAGCAAGGTAAGGGGAGTCTGGGGGGCGAGAGTGGGGGGCAGTGGCGTGGTGTCACAGCACCAGGCCCTAGGGTCAGGAGGGCCCAGACTTCCCCCCCAAGACCCAGACACCTCCTGCACCCAACATTTTCTTGTTGTCAATGAGCTGATTATTTAGGCAGGAATTTTCTTGTAGCTCAGCTGGTAAAGAATCTGCCTGCAATGCAGGAGACCCAAGTTTGATTCCTGGGTGATTCCCTGGAGAAGGGATAGGCTACCCACTCCAGTACTCTTGGCCTTCCCTGGTGGCTCAGACAGTAAAGAATCTGCTGGCAGTGCGGGAGACCTGCCCTTCAATCCCTGGGTTGGGAAGATCCCCTGGAGGAGGGCATGGCAACCCACTCCAATATTCTTGCTTGGAAAATCCCATGGACAGAGGAGCCTGGCTGGCTACCGTCCATGGGGTCACAAAGAGGCTGACACAGCTGAGCAACTAAGCACAGCACAACGCAACAAACCACCCCGGAGGGCTTCCCTGGTGGCCCAGTGGTCAGGAATCCACCAGCCAAGGCAGGAGACATGGGTTTGATCCCTGGGTTGGGCAGATACCCTGGAGAAGGAAATGGCTACCCACTCCAGTATTCTTGCCTGGAGAATTTCATGGACAGAGGAGCCTGGTGGGTTACAGTCCATGGGGCCGCAAAGAGAAACGATTTAGTGGCTAAACAGCAAAACACCCTGGAACCACCTTTGCCCTTTGCCTAGAGTGGGATGTTTCTTTAACTGCCAGCCACCATCCACTAGGGAGTCTTTGAAATCAGCACTCTAGGGTCACAAGCTAGCACACAGGCATAGATTTGTTGGGGGTGAGGGGCGGGCGGGCAGAGTAGAACAATATAGCAAAGCCTAGCCTGCCTTAAAGGCAATTTATGACTGCTTTGTAAGTGGGAGAGTAAACTTTTAGGAAACTTACTTGCTGTTGTTTGTGTGCCTGCACACTGGGTATAGATGTAAAATGGAATTTTTTCCTGGGGTTAATAGTCTGGAAAGTTTAGAAACACTCCCAGAGCATTCAGTTTCAAACTTTTGGAGGATTCTTCTCTTGCCTCAAACTGTATTTTGGTAGAAGTTCAGTGTCAAATCCTGATAAAGAGGAGCCTCTATGCAGGTATGTTTCCGCCATCGTCATCATTGCACTTTCTGTCCAGTAGGGGTCAGACCCCACCCCAGACAAGTGGTCCTGACAGCCTCCTGGAGGGGACGGCCCTCCCCAGGGATTCCCATTGCGGCTGCACGTTTACAAACTAAGCAGATTTTAGATGATAGTGGTTCTGGAGCCCCCAAGCCAGATATCTGGGTGGGGATCAGATGTGTCCTTTGTTTAAAGCTCCCAGTGATTCCGGGGCATGAAGGGCATCAAAGATGCTGGCTGGAGGACGGGGCTGCAGCATGTTGCCAGGGGCACCGGGAAGAGGGAGCAAGTGAGGACAGGGCATCAGCCCACTGGGCACCCCAGGGGCCACCCAGGCAGCCTCCCCAGCTGGGGGACCTCCATTTGACACATCCAGAACTGAGGCTTCCAGAGGGAAAGCCGCCTCCCCACCCAATTGCGTTCGGCTGGAAACCACGCTAGGATTTCACCCGGGCGGGGGACTCCAGAGCCTGGCAGGCAGGCTTTCGCTGTCCAGAGAGGCGGTTCCTACCTGGAAGCCCCCGAGGCCACCAAGAGCCAGTCGTCTTCTGATCCAGGGAGGCTTCAGTGTCTGGGTGGCAGGACCTGAGTGCTGCTCTCAGAGCCCCACCCAGAGGCAGCCCTGATGTGGCCGGAGCCCAGGCGATGGGACATTCCAGTCCCCTCCAGACTCTCCCCCCCAGCCATTTGCAGGGAGGGTCTCCCATGACCTCACACTCAGACTTAGCCAGAGGACATGGTCTCAAGGCCAGGAAGCCCAGGGTGATCAGAGCCCAGGCGACAGGGACGCCTCTGCCTCCCCAGGGCCTGGCCCTCCGAGTCCCCGGGCCTTCCGATCTGGCAATGGGTCTGTTTTGCCAAGAAGAGCACGTTGCAGGGCAGTGTGTGGAGCAGCGCCAGGCTGGCCCACAAGGGTGTTTCTGTTCCTTCTCATCCCTCCACACCCCAGGGTAGGACACCGAGGTGACCTGGCCGCCAGGAAAATTCCTGCTACCTCCCTCTGCTGCGGTGGCCCCTGCCTGCCCACAGGGGTCTCCCGGGGGACCGGCTGCTAGGTAGAAAACAAGCAGACCATGGCACCGCGGGTGCTCTTACAGGCCGCTGGCCCCAGGCCATGAAGCCTGGTGGGCGGCCTCACCTCTTCCCACGCCCAACCCTCTGCAGACTGAGGGGGCAGCCCAGAGCCAAGGTCCTGGCTGCTCTCTACAGCCCCTTCCCCTACCCGCCTTTCTCCCAGGAGCCAAGATAAATGAGTGTCAGGAGCCTGAGGCTGTGGCTTCTAAATCCAGCAGCAAACATGCCGTGAAGGGGCACCCCGCCTCCCCGCCCCCTCCTGGCAGGGAGCAGAGGGAGGCTCCCAAGGGTGTGAGAGGGCTCTAGGTCTCGAGGGACCTGACCCAGGGTGGCGTGGGGATCGGGGGTGATAACAGACCTGGGCGGGGTTGTTCGCAGGGACAGCAAGGCGGGGCTGCTAGTCCTTAGACTGGGGCGGGGGACGAGGTAGAGAAAGAGCTTTAAGGTCACGTATCAGGGAACCCTACAGGCCAGGGCAAGGTGCCGTAGAACGCCTCAGTGCCACCCTGGGCGCTCTGCGGACCCTCGGTGGGACCCTTCGCTCAGGGTGGTTCCTGCCTTCCTTCATCCGTTCTTGCGTTCCGTCCATTCATGCATTCATCTGGCGCACACGCTTCAGAGGCTTGCTCTGTGGCCGGCTTAATGCTGGGCACCGTGGTCAGCGGAGCTGCCTAAGCAAACTCCAGACAGGCCTGGCACTCTGCCACAGAGACCCCTAATCAAGGCGGCCCCTTTCTGCCATGACCCAGGGCCGCCTCGGTCTCCCCAGCGGGAGAAGCGCTTGAGCAGCACCCTCTCTGATCTCCCCGTCAGCCGCAAGGCAGCGCCGCGACAGGCTCCCAGTCTATGGCCAAGCCCGTCCTGGGCGCAGGGCGGAGACCGGGCTGTGTGCGCCCAGGCGAGAGACACCAGCGGCTGCTTTCCAGCACTCTTGGCCTGCCTCGGCCTGTTCTCTTGTGGGCCTTCAGTCCTCGGGTGTGTTTGTTCCTCCTCCGAGTCATAAAACATCGGCCAGACGGCTCTTCTGTGCCAGCCTCTGTGCTCGGCGATGCCTCCCGCCCAGCAGCCCCTGGGTTAATGATAGACGGCCAAGATCAGCCCCGGGGGTGCTCGTGATGGGGGCTGGGGCAGCGGGATGCTGAGAGTCTCGGAGTCGGGGGATTGGGTGGCTCCACTCGGAGCCCTGGGGAAGGCCTCCTGTTCATCCTGGCCCTGAGCTTACCCCCGAAGCAGGTGGAGTACCGGCTTTTATCCCCAAGGTAGTGGAGCCCCGGGTTCACGATCCCTAATTCCCAAGTGGCACTAGTGGTAAGCAATCTGCCTGCCCAACCAGGAGTCATAGGAGACGTGGGTTCGATCCCTGGGTCAGGAAGATCCTCTGGAGGAGGGCATGGCAACCCACTCCAGTGTTCTTGCCTGGAGGATCCCCATGGACAGAGAAGCCTAGAAGGCCACAGTTCGTGGGGTCGCGCAGAGTCAGACATGACTGAAGTGCCTTAGCACGCACACACGCACTCCCCAGACACGGTGCCTCACCCAGGAGCGTGGTATCCTTGCTGCCCAGCCCTGCTCAGCCCGCCCCCGCCCTGTTCTCGTGGAGAGTCCGGATCTAGAGTTTTCCAGCCCTGGCTGACGGTTCAGCTTCCTATTCCCTTGGGGCCTGCCTCCCGTTCCTGCCCACCCCCTGCGCTGCCTTTCTCTTTCCTGCTGTGCTGGGGGCACCCCATTTTGAGCCTCAGGGAGGAGAGGAACTTGGTTCTCCGTGCCCCCGCCCCATGCAGGTTACCCAGAGCACCCGCATTCCCAGCATCTTTCACCCGCTTGGCCCGTGACATCACCCCCCGCCCCTGCAGTGTGGGTCTGTGAGTACCGGGGTCATGGACTACCTCTTCCCGCGTGTGGACACAGCCCCCAGCCCCAGGTCTGGCCCCACAGGCCGTTTGATGACACGAGGCTCTGCCCCCAGCCCCGTGGTGGGGGTGCGCGGGCCCCCAGGGAGGGGGCAGGCGCTGCGGGAGCGGCGGCCGCGCCCGTGGCCGCGTTGGCAGCCGGCCGCCCCGCTTTCGACAGGCCCCCTTCATGCTGTTACTTGTGGTTGAGTCCCAGGCCCTGGTGCCAAGAGGAGGCGGGCAGCCTGTCAGCCTTCCAGCAGACTGTCTCCGCGAGCGACGGTGGGGAGAGTGAAACCAGCCTTTCCTGTTCCAGGGAGGCCGATGGCAGCGGGAAGGCTGGCCCGCTCCCCGCCCGCGGCCTCCGTGTGTCTGTGTGGCCCTGCGCCTGTCTCTTATACACATCTAGATGTGTATAAGAGACAGCTCCCCAGCTGGGGGACCTCCATTTGACACATCCAGAACTGAGGCTTCCAGAGGGAAAGCCGCCTCCCCACCCAATTGCGTTCGGCTGGAAACCACGCTAGGATTTCACCCGGGCCGGGGGACTCCAGAGCCTGGCAGGCAGGCTTTCGCTGTCCAGAGAGGCGGTTCCTACCTGGAAGCCCCCGAGGCCACCAAGAGCCAGTCGTCTTCTGATCCAGGGAGGCTTCAGTGTCTGGGTGGCAGGACCTGAGTGCTGCTCTCAGAGCCCCACCCAGAGGCAGCCCTGATGTGGCCGGAGCCCAGGCGATGGGACATTCCAGTCCCCTCCAGACTCTCCCCCCCAGCCATTTGCAGGGAGGGTCTCCCATGACCTCACACTCAGACTTAGCCAGAGGACATGGTCTCAAGGCCAGGAAGCCCAGGGTGATCAGAGCCCAGGCGACAGGGACGCCTCTGCCTCCCCAGGGCCTGGCCCTCCGAGTCCCCGGGCCTTCCGATCTGGCAATGGGTCTGTTTTGCCAAGAAGAGCACGTTGCAGGGCAGTGTGTGGAGCAGCGCCAGGCTGGCCCACAAGGGTGTTTCTGTTCCTTCTCATCCCTCCACACCCCAGGGTAGGACACCTTCGCCCTCTGTGTCTGGGACAGCGCCTCCAGCCTCAGCTTCAGAGCACCAGCCCCTGCTTGCATCCGGTGAGGACCACGCGGGGCGCCCCCTTGCCACACCCCTCTTCATCCCCCAGGCCTGCGGCCCCAGCGCCTCCGCCCCCAGATGTCTAGGGCCCATGGAAAGGCTTGCCTTCCTTTTAGAGCCCGAAGGAGAAACCAGCGTGAGCCAGCCTGGACTCTATTAGTTTTGACACCCATGCAGTCACAAGAGGTGGTTTTTTAATGTTTATTTTTTTAAATATTTATGTATTGGTTTGGCTGCACTGGATCTTTGTCTTTGCATGTGGGATATTCGATCTTTGTTGCCACATGGGGGATCTCATTCCCTGACCAAGGATTGACTCTGGGCCCCCCTCCCTGCATTGGAAGCGTGGAGTGATAGCCACTGGACCACCAGGGAAGTCCCTCATTTTTACCATTTCTGATGGAGGCAGGGATGCAGGAAGGCCCAGGGGCCTGGAGTTCCTCCTAAGTCTACTGTGGTCGGCCTCTCGACATCCCCCCTCATCCTCACATTTCTCAGGAGCAGGGTGAGAAGGGCCAGGGGCTGGTCTATGTTCCCCCCGAGGGTCCTCATCCGCCGCTGGTTACCCCTGGGCTTTACACTGCGTGAGGGGACCTGCAGAACAGTGGCAAAGCGCAGCCGGGGACGCCTCCACGGCCTCTCACTCTTTCTACCTTGTTGGTTTGCTCAGCCCAGAACCTTCTGTAGCCGCTAGCCTGTCCCCTCCAGTCCTTGGGGCTCTCAGCCCCTGCTCCCAAGGCCCCCAGCCAGGACCAGCTTCCCCTCGGGCTCCAGGCTGTGCCCCTGGCCACCCCAGAACTGCAGGCAGACGGGCCCCAGCCTGTGCCCCCCGCACACCTGCAGTCCTGGCTGCCCCTCCCGGTCCTTGCTGCCCGACACCGCCACTCTGGGTTTCCTCCTTGGTGCCCAGCAGGTCTGGGCCCTTGCTCCGTTGCACGCCCACCCTTAGGCCAGACACTTCTCTCATGCATTGCTGCGGTGCCCTGGGCCCGGAGAAGGGTGCAGACCACCGTCATGGCCTTCAGCCACCACGCTGCCCCCAGAGCTCAGGCAGAGAATTCCGCTGAGGCCAACCTCATGCGGCATCAGCAGCGCCCTGCCCCCTTTGGCCTGCAGACATCACAAGGAGGCGGGGTGCCCAAGCTGGTGAGGCTCTTCTCCAGGCCTAGTGGGGGTGACAGGGCAACACCTGAGAACGGGGGCTGGGGCCCTGCAGAGGTTGGGGGTGGGCTTTTAGCCAGGGACCCACAAGGCCTGGGCGCCATCTTGCCCCCATCACCCCTCCTCCCTGCCTGGCTTCAGGCTGTGAGTCCAGGTTCCAGCTGCCCTTGGTCTGGGTGGTGCCATGGCCGTCAAGGCACCCAGAGCCACCGGTGGTAAAACAACAGGCCCCTGGCAACAGGAACGGGTGTGGGGGCTTCCAGCTTCACTCGCGTCTCCGCCCCCTCAGTCTTCCTGGCTGCATCAGGAAGGAAAGCACAGCCACGCGTCCCCCCTTGATGGCCGGGAGACAGGTCACTGCGTGGGCTGCCTGTCTCTTGTCCTTCTCCCAGGCCGCCCGCCCTACGACTGTTTGGGCTAGAAATGTCCAGCGCATGCAAACCAAGAGACCAGTCCCAGCTCTGCCTCCTGCTGGCTGTGTGACCTTGGGCCAGTCACTGTACTGTCTGGACGAAAATGTCCTCGTCTGTAAATCGGGGGTATTGTCCCCTCCCCTGCAGCCCCATATGGGTGCGTTAGTGATAAATACGGCGAGTGAGCCTGTCTCTGTGTTCTTAGGAGGAGAGCTCCTGATGGAGCTTCTTGGCCTTCTGCTTCTCCCAGCAGCTCAGCGCAGCCCCTGCTCCGGCTGCAGGCTCAGCGGAAGCGGGCCTCCCTGCTCCCATGGCTGGAGCTGCCTTTCCACCGGGAGCTCCCGTCTCCCTGCTGCTGACCAGCACCTCCTTCCCCCACCGCTTCCTCCTGCTCGCCAAGGCCAGGCTAGGAGACCCCTCAGGCCAGCCCCGCCGCCGTGGCCTCCGTGGCCTCTGCCTCTGTGGACTTTGCCTGGCTGTTCTTTCTGTGAACAGCAGTCTCTTCTGTTCTAGCTGCTGTCTTGTTCAGCCCGGGGCTTACCGTCCTTTGGTTGTGGACCGTATCAGTTTCCTATTGCTGCTGTAACAAGTACCACAAACTAAGTGATTCAGGCAGAAACTGAGCCCCTGATACTCCTGAAGGTGAAAAGTCTGAAGCAAGTCTTTAAAAAGCTCAAGATGGGGACTTCTCTGGTGGCCCAGTGGATAAGACTCTGTGCTCATAATGCAGGGGACACAGGTTCAGTCCCTGATCAGGGAACTAGATCTCACATGCCAGAACTGAGAGCTGGCTCCGCCTAAATAAATAAATAAAATAGCCTAAATTTAAAAAAAGCTCAACATGTTGGCCGGGCCAGTCCTTCAGGGAGAGTCCATTCCTTGCTTCTTCCAGGCCTCTGCTGGTCGCCGGCATCCTTCAGCATGTGGCCACGTCTCTCTAGTCTCTGCCTCTGTAGAAACACCGCCTTTCTGCAGTCAGATTTCCTGCCTCTGTCTTACGAGGACACGTGTGATGACGCTTAGGGGCCATCAGGATCATTTCTCCATCTCAGTGTCCTGAACCTACTCTCACCTGTAATTCCCATTTGCCATTGTAGTTGTGGTCCAGTCGCCAGCTCTTTGCGACCCATGGGCTGCAGCCCGCCAGGCCTCCCTGTCCCTCGCCGTCTCCTGGAATCTGCCCAGCTTCATGTCTGTTGTGTCGATGATGCCATCCATCCAACCATCTCATCCTCTGTCGCCCCTTCTTCTTCTGCCTTCAGTCTTTCCCAGCATCAGAGTCTTTTCCAATGTTTCGGCTGTTCCCATCACGTGGCTGTTCCCATCACATATTGTTTAACAGGTTCCGGTTTTAGGGCGTGATATCTTAGAGGGTATTATTCAACCTACCACAGTGGATAAAGACCTTTTATTTTTAATTAGCCCTGCTTGTCATTTTATGATTCACCTCTGCATATAGTAAAAGCTGCTTTTCTACTTAGAAAAGTAGTTTCTAAAGTTCCCTTTATAAATAATAAGAAAAGCAAATTGTTTCAAAGAAAAATATTAAATGCATAATAGTGCAGGTCTCACTGAACAGGGACTGAAACTGGGAAGGGACAGTGTGGAGTGTCCTGGGGCCTCTGGCCTTCTGTCTGCTCGGAGCAGAGCGTGGTGATGAGTCCAGGGCTGGGCCTCGTCCCCCTGCAGCCACCAGCACCATCTCACCCCTCTCTGTTTCTGTACCCTCTGGCCCACAGCTCACCATCATCTTCAAGAACTTCCAGGAGTGTGTGGACCAGAAGGTGTACCAGGCCGAGATGGATGAGCTGCCGGCCGCCTTTGCAGACGGCTCCAAGAATGGCGGGGACAAGCACGGGGCCAACAGCCTGAAGATCACGGAGAAGGTGTCAGGCCAGCACGTGGAGATCCAGGCCAAGTACATCGGCACCACCATCGTGGTGCGCCAGGTGGGCCGCTATCTGACGTTTGCCGTGCGCATGCCCGAGGAGGTGGTCAACGCCGTGGAGGACCGCGACAGCCAAGGCCTCTACCTCTGCCTGCGGGGCTGCCCCCTCAACCAGCAGATCGACTTCCAGGCCTTCCGAGCTGGCGCGGCCGAGGGCCCCGGTGCCCCCCAGCCACCGGCCGCCAGCCCTGCGCCCCCAGCCCCAGACACCTTCCCCTACGAGACGGCCGTGGCCAAGTGCAAAGAGAAGCTGCCCGTGGAGGACCTGTACTACCAGGCCTGTGTCTTTGACCTGCTCACCACGGGGGACGTGAACTTCACACTGGCCGCCTACTACGCCCTGGAGGACGTCAAGATGCTTCACTCCAACAAGGACAAGCTGCACCTGTACGCAAGGACTCGGGAGCCTCCAGGCCGGGCGGGGCTGCCCCTGGGCCGCCCCCGGCCCCCTGGCCCCTCCTCGGCACCCTCCTGCTCCTGGCCTTGCTCGCCGCGCTCCCAGGAGCCACCTAGGACGGACCGCGGGGCGGCCCCTCACTGCACGGGGTCTGGTGGCTTCCTGCTGGTCCTGTGGTCCCCGCAGGGCCCACCAGCGGGGGACAGTTACCTCCCCGCCGCCTTGGGCTGCCTGCTGGCGAGGGCTGGGGGCATGGTATGTCCCCTCTCCATGCCCCTCCCCCCAGGGGACCCGCGACCGAGGGTGGTGGCGACGGGTGCTGTGACGTGTGTGACCTCCAGCTGTGCAGAGGACAAGCTGCCCACCCCTGGCCCCCGTCTCCGGGCGCCCTACCGTGTGAATGTGCAGATCAGATGTCAAGCTGCTTCCACCCCTGCGATGCACTGAGAGAGGCCCGGCTGACTGCTGCACACACGCCCCCGGGGCCGCCTGCGCCCACCGCACGCACACACACTCTACACACTCGCACACACGGAGCCGGGGGCGGGGGTGGGCCCAGGCTGGACCCCCGAGCAGGACATCCCTTCCTGCTGGGCCTTTAGGACACGCCCCAGGGCACTGCTTGGCGTCTGTAGAAAACTGAGGGAACCCTTTGGCCAAAACGTTGCACCCTCCCCGTGTCTTACCGCGCGTGGCTTCCCCGTGAGCCCAGGAGAGGCCACCAGGCGCCCCCCAGCTGGGCACGGGTTCGGGCTCCCGTGACTGGGCCCCACATGTTGGCACGCGCTCTGAGCAATGACTTTCTCTGGCCCCTTACCCCCACCACCCGTCCTTCTGTCCCCCTTCCCGTCTACCGTCCTTAGGAAGTCGAACCTTTGTTTCTCAATTGTCTACACGGAGAACGACCTCCTTGATGTCTTCTGGTCCTCCCCAGCAGGTGGTAAGATCCAGTGGGCAGAGAAGCTAGGGCCACAGGCTGTGGACCTGGGGCCCAGCGGAGAGGGCTAGCTGGCCTGCCCTCATCCTCTGCTTTCTCCTCGCTTGCCCCCACCCCCAGAGGTCCGCTCCCCACCCTGCCACCCACACGTCTGCCTTCCGGGGAGAGGAGCGGGAGGACGTCTCAACCCTTAGCATCCGTGGCAGGGTCCCCTCTGGCTCGGACTTCCTCTTAAGCCCCGCCCCATACGGAGACGTCTCCACTGTAGGTCAGCCAGGCTGTCCATCCGAGGAGCCCCAGACCAGTCCCGCCTCCGCTGCTGTTTCAGAGGCCGCCGCAGGCTGGGCTCCGCCCCCAAAGGCGTGGCCGTGCCCCCGAGGGCCACCACCCCCCTTCCGCAAGCCCCGCAGGCCCCATCACTGTCCCCCCGCCGGCCGCCCTCTGCTGACCCCGGGGACCTCTCATACACTGGCCCAGGAGGCTGCGGACTGGTCCCCGCCTCCCCCTCCAAGAGGTCCCCTCGGAGCCCTGCCAAGCCGCGGGCTGGGCGGGTGGGCGGCGGGAGTGTGGCCCCGGCCCCTCCCTGCTGGTTTTTAGATGGTCCCTATGTTGGAAGTAAAAGGTGAAGCACTTTATTTTGGTTGTGTTTGATCACGTTCTGCTTGGAAGTGGGGGCCCCTCACTGTGTCCCGCGTCTGCGACCTGTGTGGAGTGTCACCGCGTGTACATACTGTAAATTATTTATTAATGGCTAAATGCAAGTAAAGTTTGGGGTTTTTTTTGTTTTTGTTATTTTCTTTTGGACTGTGTGTCAGAGTTTATTTTCTGAACAGACGTTGGTTCCCTCGGGGATGGTGGGTGTCGGTGGTGGGTGTCCCCCCTGTGTATATACCAGGGAGGGGGCGGCATATGGGTGTGTATGAGAGCGTTGAGTGTTGTGAATGCCTGCAGAAGGGGAAGCAATTAAACAGCCAAAGCCCCCTACTTCTCTGAAATTACTTTCCTTGCTATGAGCTGTCTTTGGGGCTTGGGTCCAGGTTCCCTTGCAAAGCTGGCATCATCCCCAAAACATATGACCACGTGCTGCAGGAACATGAAGGGCAATTGGGGTGGGCTGGACTGAGATCCAGGGGGAGTCATCTCAGCTTCTCCCATCAGTGCGAGACCCAGGAGCGGGGACTAGCTGCCTCCGTCCCCAGAGGTGCCCCGTTAGCCTGCGCCCAGGTAATGGGTGACGGCGCTGCCAAGGGCCCATTGGTGAGCAGAGGACCAGAGCCTGCCGGGCCCAGCTTCTCTACTGGCTGTGTGCGCATTTCATCCAGGGACATCCCTGGGCTTCCCAGGTGGCGCTCCGGTAGGGAACCTGCCTCGCAGTGTAGGAGACACAGGTTCGATGCCCAGGTCGGAAGATCCCCTGAAGGAGGGCATGGCAACCCTTTCCAGTGTATCTTACCTGGACAGTCCCATGGACAGAGGAGCCTGGCGGGCTACGGTGCATGGGGTCGCACAGAGTCTGACATGACTGAAGCAGCCAAGCACAGCACAGGCACTTCCCCGGTGGTCCAGACTTCACCTTCCAGTGCGCGGAGTGCGGGTTTGATCCCTGGCTGGGAGCTAAAATCCCCCAAAAGATAAAACATCATAAAAAGACATACAGCATCACCAAAAAAACACAGAAGCAATATTGTAGCAAAATCAACAAAGATTTTTTAAATGATCCCTATTAGAAAAAAAAAAAAAACAGTATCATTCCACTTTAAAGCTATCCAGTGAATCAGGCGTGTATATGGGCGTGTAAAATGCACGCCCATTTTACAGACTCCAAAAGAGGCTCAGGGAGACTGGCGCAGGGTTCTTCAGCAAGGGCAGGGCCAACATGTACACCGAGGTGTGTTTTGCCCCCCAAGTCCCTGCCAGTCTATTATATCAAAGGCCAAGTGGCAGACGAACTGCGCTGCGATGCCAGGCCACGTCCCAGCCTTTCCACTGTGCCAGCTCCGTGATTTTGGACCAGTCACTAACCTCTCTGAGCCTCCATCAACTCCCTTATAAAGTGGGGGGTGCCCATCCCCTAGGGTTGTTCGAAGATTCAGCAAGTACATTCCTGTGAAGCCCGGTGTTGGTGTCACTGCTGTCCTAAGGCCAGGGGGGCCGAGTGAGATGGTGGGGGAGGGGAGGGGAGAGCGCCCTGGAAGCGAGGGAGCGAGGGCAACCAGGACAGTGCGCATGCACACCATGGAAGCGAGGGAGCGAGGGCAACCAGGACAGTGCGCATGCACATCATCCCAAAACCGAAGTAGAAGGGGAGCTCTTTCTAAGCCTCGTGCTTATTTAAGCAGGCTCCCAGAGAGAACCAAGGGCTCCCCAGGTGGCGCTGATGGTAAAAAACCCTCCTACCAAAGCAAGAGACTTAAGAGAAATGGGTTCCACAGGGTCCATGGGGTCACAAAGAGTCAGACACGACTGAAGCACCTAAGCACACTGAGGGTGGGTGGGGGGCTTCCCCAGTGGTTCAGCAGTAAAGAATTTACCTGCAATGCAGGAGCCACAGGAGATGCAGGTTCAACCCCTGGGTTGAAAAGATCCCCTGGAGGAGGGCACGGCAACCCTCTCCAGTATTCTCGCCTGGAGAATCCCATGGACAGAGGAGCCTGGCGGGCTACAGTCCATGGGGCCACAAAGAATCGGACACGACTAAACAATTTAGCACACACACACCAGAGAGAACCAGGAGTCTGGGCTTTGGGAGGAAGAACCAGCTTAGAAGGGACACAAAAAAGCTGGGACATCCCACACACACCTTATTCAGTTACCCAGTCACCCAAATTGATAGGCTGCTCACCCACACTAGAAACTGGGATGAAATGAACACTAATGGTGTGTGTGGGGGGGAGTACCACCAAGAGCTGTTGGCAGCCGGCCAGCGCAGAACAGATTATTAAGAAGCCAGGGCACACAGGAGAGAGGAAAAAAAGGAAAAAATCAGGGAAAAAAAATCAGGCCATGAGATGAAAAGGCGGTCGCCAGATAAGAGGCTTGGTTTGGAACGTGTTCAGGACCTTAAACTCTACCAGCTGGAATTCTTTCCAAGTACCATGCCACTTGCTGCCCTCCTGAACACGGAAATTTGCACTTCATCGTGAATATGGAACACAGAGTCAGTTAAATGATTCCCAGGAAGCAGCTTTCTCTGGCTCCGCAGGCTGGGTTTGGAGCAGAGACGCTCCAAGGCCCTGAGCCTGGAGGTAAATGCATTAGCAGACAGAGCTCGGGCCCTCTCCTTGCCCCATCCCCACTCACCAGGAACTTGGACATTTTGGCAAGGCAGAATTCCTAAGGATGGAAGACAGGAGAGAAAGGGCCGTTAAACACGAAGGAGCATGGGTCGTTCATAATGAAGGGGGCAGATTGTGGGAGGAAAACCAGTGGAGCCAGGCCAGAGGGGTCTCTCAGAGTCAGATCATCATGCAGGGTGGGGGCGGGCTGGCACAGAGCTGGGGTGGCCTTGGTCCCGGGCGGCCGGCTGGCTTGGCATCTAGATTGGCTCTGCCCGTCGCTGACTGTGTGGTCTCCCTTGCATTTTTTGAACCTTGGATTCCTTATTTGTAAAATGGAATTATGAGTACCTACCTCCCAAGGCCATTACGAAATCCAATGAGCTAACATTCATAAATCACCTTGCACACGGGTTCCGGTGCCCTGGTAGAATAGAGAGGCCTCCAGACACAACCCTCATCCTGCCTTTGCCACTGCACGTGCCCCTTGACTGACTGGGTTCCGTGATTGTGGGTGCTGGGGGATGCAACTGGGGCCAAACACTCTACCTTATGTTCTCCTTGGTGAGACGCGTCCCTAACCAGGCAGTTCGTAGCCAGTAGCCGTGCTGTACTGGGCTTCCCTTACGACTCTAACAGTAAAGAATCTGCCTGAAATGGGAGAGACCAGGGTTCCATCCCTGGGTCAAGAAGATCCCCTGGAGAAGGGACCGGCTGCCCCCTCTAATATTCTTGCCTGGAGAATTCTGTGGACAGAAGAGCCTGGCAGGCTACAGTCCATGGGGCCTCAGAGCTGACTAAGTGACTAACACTTTCGTTTTTTTCTTTTTTTCAGCCATGTCTCAGTATATGTTCATCCATCAGTCATGTCTGACTCTTCACGACCCCATGTACTATAGCCCACCAGGCTATTTTTTAAAAAATGGTCTCAGATGGGCTTAACTAAGAAACTGTACCGGTCAGCAGGTGCGCAAGGCATGATGTGTTGGGGAAGGTGTGTCCCCCAGCATCACTCCAGCCTCACCCAGACTCGTGCTGGGAAGCCTCATGGATTCTTCTGCATTTGAACTCACTTCTGTCCCCTTCGTCCCTCCTTCCCGCAGGAATCAGAGCCCTCCCCAGGCCACCCCCTGTAGCCAAAGCAAAGGAATCTGGCCAAGCAGTTCTGCCTGGGGAAGAACACACTCGAATGTCTGCTGGAAACGGCCTGGGGCCTGGGTCTCAAGTTTACTCCAGGCTCCTATTGCGCACAAGCCCAGCGTCAGCATTGGCTGTCTCTGGGGCTGCGGTGCTTTATGAACGTGGGTGAGCTGGCTCGGGCTAAGGCGATTGGAAGTTGGCGGAGAAGCATTCTGCAGCTCGCCGGAATGGAAACAGCAAGAGAGTGTAGCCCACCCGGCCCAGGGCCAGGCCCTCTGGTCAGAGCAGGGCTGCGCCTTGGGTCTGGTGGGCCCGGATGGCAGCTGGCATGGGGACATCTGGGTAGAGAGACCCCAGCCCTGTGCCCTCCTGACTGTGCAATAGGTGACCTGTGATGGCTCTCAGCCTCAGCATCCTCACCCTTAAGGGAAGATGATTGCGTGCCCTCTGCAGACAAAATGCCAACCTCTGTACCTGCCCTGAACCCACAATTGCTGTGACCATTTTCACAGGAGCCCTAGAAAGCAGATGCCATCTGGTTTCCAGGTAACCCCATGCCACCCACCTGCCCCTCCCTTGAGGATCCCCAAAGCAGGGGTGGCATCAAGCCAAGGTCCTGGTTGCTCTGGGGGCAGCAGGGAATGGGGCCAAACTCTCACCTGCAGGCTGGGAGCATAAGGGGACGTTGATGGGCCCTGGAGAGAAAAAGGAGGGCAAAGAGGATCCCCCAGATCTGAAGTCTTCGAGCCTTGGGGTCAGAGGTACCTGTGGATCCTCGGCAGGGTCACCACCATACAGGGGCAGTCATCAGCGCCCCCAGCTGGGGGACGGCCTTGTTGCAGCCACCAGTGCAGATCCCACTCCCAAATGCATGGAGCCTGGAGCCCCCTACCCTGCCCCAGCCAGGGCTACCTGCCATGTGCCAAGTACCTTGCCAACTGTTTGATCCAAGGACTGGTGGGTCACGAAGGAGCCCCGTCCAGCTGCTCCTTCCCGAGGCTCAGGTGACTGGACTCCTGGGCTCCATCAGATGGGCCTGGCGAGCAGGCAGCCTTCAAGTCAAGGCTGGGGGGGCCTGGACCCCCAGGGTCAATGCCAAGGCCCACAGGACAGAGCAGCTCCAACATCTGCCTCGTTGAGTTGATGCATCCTTCCTGTTTGGGAGGAGGTGGGCGGTAGATCCCTCCAGGAAGTGCCCAGCCTCCTCCCTCTGGGGGCTCCAACCTTCCCTTCTCTTCCAGCTGCACAGAGCCTGGTGGGCATGTCCCCTGCACGTCTGATCAGGGACACTTCATTTAGTCCACACACATTCAGTGAGACCCGATGATGTGTCCGGGGCTGGGCTGTCTGTTGGGGACACAGCAGGGGTCCCAGGCCACCTGCCTGGGACAGATCACAGAAGGTGGAACCGCAAGGCGGAGATGAGAACCGCCGGGGGAAACCGCCAGCCCAGCGCTGGTCCTCGCATTGCTTGCCTTGTTCTCTGGCCTTGAGCCAGCCACATGCTGGCCCTGAGCCCCCATCTCTAGTCCTGGGGAAGGTCCCGGACAGGGTCACAGGAGGGTCAGGAGGATAACACAGCACCCGTCAGAAGCACTTGAGTGACAGTAAGAGACGGGCTAGGACCAGCTCTGCCTTTAGAGGCAAGAGCAGCTGGAATGGAATCTGAGCTCCACCTCTTCTCTTTGTGATCTCGGGTGAGTCACTCCAAGTCTCTGGGCCTCCAGATGCCCAGTTGGAAAATGGGGGAAAATCAGACCTCATAGCAATTTCATGAGGACTCAAGGAGAAAGCATAATAAAGCAACAGGCCCAAAGTCCAGCACCCGGTAACCACCTTCTGTAGATAGGGGCGTCTGCCCACTCACCTGTCACTCAGGTAGCTTCATTCACTCACAAGTCAAGGCCATGACCAGCTCGGGGCTCCCAGACACACATGACATCCAGATGCTTTCTAGGGGCTAATATTTCCCCGGTCCCCTCCAGGGCTGGAGTTCATCTGATAATTTATGAGGCAGGGAGAGAATCTTTATAATTATAGCTTCTCCCAACTATAAAATCAAGACACATTTATTAATTAAGCCCAAACAAAACTACAAGACCAATAAAACACAAAGGGACAGCATTAATTTAAGCAACGAGTGATGTTTTGCAGAGGCTAAGTGGGCCCTCTTCATGTGATGGAGGCCGGAGCGGGCCGCCTGGGCCAAGGTCTTGTCAGCTCGGCTGCCCATCATCTGCCGCCCCACCCCACCCCCTCCTTTGACTCCACAGACCCTAGGAAGCCTGTCATGGGCATGAGTCCCCTCGATCACCTGGAGAGCCAGCGTGGATCTCTCAGCTCCAATACACCCCTCAAGTCCCAGGTTCTTTTCTCCCTCCTGCCCTTCCTAATGACTGAAAAGATGTTCATCAAAATGGAAACATAAAAGATTTTATATTATTCTAGAGATCTCAAAGTCTTCCCAGGTGGCTCAGCGGTAAAGAATCTGCCGGCAATGCAGGAGCCTCGGGTTTGATCCCTGAGTTGGGAAATCCCCTGGAGGCGAGCATGGCAACCCACTCCCATTTTCTTGTCTGGAGAATCCCATGGACAGAGGAGCCTGGCAGGTTACAGTCCATAGGATTGCAAAGAGTTGGATGCAACTGAAGTGACTTGGCACGCAGAGACCTGAAAGGACTACCCTCCTTGTATCTGTAGGCCCCAACTTCGGGAAACACTGAACTAGGACCCAGCAGGACAAGAACTGGCTAATTCCCATCTGCATCCACTGAACCAGCAGGACTCAGGGAGTGAAGGGGTGTTGGCTCCATGCAGGGGATAGAGTGATCCAGGACAGGGTTCAGAGGAAGAGGCAGGGAGACCCTGAGTGGGGGGCCGGGGGCCACAGGGGCCCAGAGCAGTGTGGTGCCCAAAGGAGACAGGGAGGCCCACAGAGCCTTCATCTCCAGCCTTCCACGGGGCACGGAGGGCAGAGAATGGGCTGGACCTCACAACAGGTCACCAGGCCCAGGCCGCCCCGAGGAGCCAGCCGCCTTGGCGATGGCTCACCCTGCTGGATGCCTGGCCCAGCCGGCCATTGCTCCCCATCAGATAGGTAACCCTGGTCCCCACCCTGCAGAGGTTAACATTGGGCCCAGGTCATGGCAATCGGGGAGCAGCCTGATCTGAAGTTAGGTGGTCTCACCAGCACCCAAACTCTCAGCCTGGCTGCTTTGAGGGCCCTGGGTCTCCTCTCGACTCTGCAGGCACTCCTGTGTGAGCACCCGGAGCTCCCCTCCCTGCTGTGGCCACTACCCTAGACCTCACTGCCTCTGCACCCTCCTGCCTGGCACAGGGAGCCTGGGCCCAGGATCTGGGTGCCTCCCTCCTGGGCTAAGGCAACCGGGGGACCATGAACCCATGTGCCTGCCCAGCATAGCCCATCCAGGAGCTATGATGGGAGGATGCTTAGCAAATTGCCGGTACTTAATACTTCCCCCCTTGGTGGCTAAGATGGTAAAGAATCTGCTGGCAGTGGGAGTGACCCAGGTTCGATACCTGGGTCTGGAAGATCCCCTGGAGGAGGGCATGGCAATCCACTCCAGTATTCTTGTCTGGAGAATCCCATGGACGGAGGAGCCTGGTAGGCTACAGTCTAAGGGGTTGCAAAGAGTCGGACACGACTGAGCAACTAAGGCAGCTTACCAAACTTTCCCCCAGTCCTCTCCTCATCACCCTTCCAGTTATTTCCCCGGACCGTCTTAAAAATCCGGCAAAAGAAGAGCTAATGGCATGCAGGCCAGGCAGCCTTGGGGAAATTGTTCCACCACCCAGACCTGGCTTCTGTCTGCCTTAAATGTCCCCCTAGTCCAGGCGGCCTGCCAACTGGGACCTGAACCCTGGTCTGACCCCTGGCCCGCTCATCCTCCAGGGAAGGGGGCACCCCAGGCCTCCTCTACCCGGATTCCCTCTCTGGGCACTGCACAAGAAAGAGCTCCAAGCCTCGCATCCCCAGGGCCCTCGTGGAATCGGGGCTCAGGACTGGAAGCGAAGGAGACCTGGGCCCCGCTGGGAGCCCCACTTCTCAGCAGGGGTATCAGCAGTAACAACGTGGGGGCAGTGGATTACCCCAGGGGCTCTGCCAGCGTCTGTGGGCACAGGGAAGGGACAGACAGGAATGGCACAGCAGGTCAGAGAAGGCGTTGGAGGAAACCAAGCTCCAAATGTATCTTGAGGAGAAATAGGATTCATCAGGCACCAGGAGGGTGAGTGAGGTGAAAGCCGCTCCATCGTGTCCGACTCTGCGATCCCCTGGACCATACCGTCCATGGGATTCTCCAGGCCAGAATACTGGAGTAGGTAGCTATTCTCTTCTCTGGGGGAATCTTCCCAAGTCAGGGATCGCACCCGGGTCTCCCGCATTGCAGGTGGATTCCTTACCAGCTAAGCCACAAGGGAGGAAGGGGGAAACTGGCTGGAAGCCAATCTGCTGCTGTCTGAGACTGCAGGGGCAAAGGTTTGCCTTTGGCTGGAAGGTTTGGGCTGGCTGCAGCCGGGGGGCGCTCGGGAGACGGAGATGAGCCTGGAACGCTGGTCAGGTCGTGCAGGGCCTCGGACCCCATCTAGCGAGCTTAGAGCAAAGGCGGGGGTCACAGGCAACCGCAGAAGGATGCCTGGGCCTCG
Organism: Madoqua kirkii; assembly: GCA_006408675.1. NCBI lineage: Eukaryota > Metazoa > Chordata > Mammalia > Artiodactyla > Bovidae > Madoqua > Madoqua kirkii. Next base: position 61,117 of record SJYC01051932.1, read on the forward strand.
GGTGAGGAGAAGCCGGCGCTGGCGGAGCCCAGGCGTCCCCGCAGGGTGGCGGGAGGTGGCCATCGTGCGGACCACCCCGTGGGCAGAGAGCCTGCGCGGCTGGCTGAGGCCCGCCCGAGGATGGGCCGTGGCGGGGCACGGCTGGTGGGGGACGGCGAGGCCGCACCTCCCTGCAGCCCACACCTTCCTTCTCTCCCCACCCTGCCACACGCCCGCAGGGACAGGGCGCCTCCAGGGCTCTGGCTCCAGTGCGGGCTCACAGCCCCGGGGACCCATCCGCGCCCCATCCCGGGGAGCTCGTTCCCAGGGCGGCGCGACAGGCCGTTTCTAGTGGGAATCTGCTGCCCTCTGCAGGACGGTTCTAGAACCGCGTCACTAGGCCCCTCCAGCAGAGACCCGGTTCGGTTCAGTTCAGTTCAGTTCAGTCGCTCAGTCGTGTCCGACTCTTTGCGACCCCATGAATCGCAGCACGCCAGGCCTCCCTGTCCATCACCATCTCCTGGACTTCACTCAGACTCACTCCCATGGAGTCCATGATGCCATCCAGCCATCTCATCCTCTGTCGTCCCCTTCTCCTCCTGCCCCTAATCCCTCCCAGCATCAGAGTCTTTTCCAATGGGTTAACTCTTTGCGTGAGGTGGCCAAAGTACTGGAGTTTCAGCTTCAGCATCATTCCTTCCAAAGAAATCCCAGGGCTGATCTCCTTTAGGATGGAGTGGTTGGATCTCCTTGCAGTCCAAGGCCACCACAGTTCAAAAGTATCAATTCTTCAGCACTGATCCCCAAAGCCAAGGCGGACCCCACCCAGCTGGCGCGGCCAAGAGCAGTCTCCAGGTGCGGTTCCCCGCAGCCTCAGCTCACTTCGGTCGCTCAGTTGTGTCCGACTCTTTGCGACCCCCTGGACTGCAGCACACTAGGCCTCCCTGTCCATCACCATCTCCTGGACTTCTCTCAGACTCATGTCCACCGAGTCAGTGATGCCATCCAACCATCTCATCCTCTGTCGTCCCCTTCTCCACCTGCCCTCAATCTTTCCCAGCATCAAGGTCTTTTCTAATGAGTCAACTATTTTCATCAGGTGGCCAAAGTATTGGAGCTTCAGCTTCAGCATCAGTCCTTCCAGTGAATATTCAGGACTGACTTCCTTCAAGATGGACTGGTTGGATCTCCTTGCATCCAAGG